>JAVQKG010299867.1:0-11199 GCA_036025885.1 Hypseleotris bucephala
ATGGGTCCTACTTTATTTTATAGCATGGTAATTATATGGTAATGGCGTGGTAATAAACATGTAATAAAGAAGTAATGATATAGTAATTATGGTTGATTATCGAGGAGTTTTTGTGTCATTACCTTTGTAATTCAATGCAATGTATTTAGTCTGGTAACAAGACAGAAAAACAATATGGGTTAGGGTTGGTATTTACACAGAATATTTACAATATTGTTTACCGTTAATTACTTGTTTACTACCAGCCCCGCATTATGACTGCGTTATAAAGTAAAGTACTACCAAAACATGCATTGTACTTTGTTGGAAAAGAATAACCTGACCACTTTATCATGTGTGCTTTTCCTTCTCCCATTGCCATTTCTCTTAAAGACCTTCATCTATGTTCCATTTACCACCCCACTGTATCACCCCATCAAAGGCAAGACCCAATCTGAACGAAGGGGTTAAAGCCCTGGGGTTACTCGCCTGTGACCTTTAAATGAATTTCAATGAGGCCTCCATGCTGGGGTCGCCCAACCAGGCCCTCCGCACCAACAGACGCCAATACATCCAGACCACAGCGATACGCCATCTTTGAAAGGGCACTCACAAAAGAATGAAAGGCAATGGATGTATTTATTTTAATGGAAAAGCCTTGGGGATCCCGAAGGAACCAGTGCCGAAAGTACTCATGAACTCGGCGTGCGGTCATACATATGGAGACGGGGTTGAAAAAGTAAATTCGACTTGATAAAGACGACACAGTTTTTGCTATTATTCGGCGCAAGAGGAAAGCATATTTCCTTGTCAGATTGCAATGATAAAAGGGACTGAGTTTTATAGTCTGACAGAATATGCTCTGAATAAAAAAAATGGCTGCTCTGTGCCAGTGCAGTTTAGAGTCAAGTTTGAGCAATACAACTGTGAGCCATAGTAATGCAAATCATTTCTTAAAACAGCCTTGTCCACGGAAAGTACAGCTTTTTATTCAGCTGATGGAAGTTTTGAATGGCGTTGAAGACTGAATGGATATTAACAATGGTATTATGATATGAATTCTGCTTAAAAAGGTTATGTTGGAATCTGCATCTCTCTCTCCCATGATACTGTGAGTTCTAGGTGGGTTTGCAGGCTTAATAATAATAATACATTGGCTTTATATAGCACTTTTGTCAACACTCAAAGACGCTTTACAATTACATTATTCATCCACCTCACAGTCAAACCCAGTGGTGGTAAGATACTTGTGTAGCCACAGCCGCCCTGGGTGGTGAGCTGCCAGTCTGCATCTACAGCCTCTCCACCATCCAACACTACTTACAGAACCACGTGTTCTTTTCTCTGCAGATCCCACTGCCACCCCCAGTACATAAAAGTTAGCCAACGGTTGTCTATCAGTGCATGTCTCTGTGCTAGCCAGATGATTAAATAAATGGACATTGTCTTTTTTGTGATCTTATATACATTATGTCAACATGGAAATAGTGCTACTTTGTCGATTAATATTAAGTTGAACTTTAGAACCATTCTGTCATCATTGTTCATAATGGATAGTCCATCTTTGATCATAATGAGGAAATAAATACGGCCTTAAGATTCTGACTTTGCCTGCAAGCTCAACTTTGGACCAGACTTTTATCTACTGTTTTAATCTTTTACATCTGTGTTGCAAAATAGTGTTAGCATTTGCATTCGTCTTTCATTCTTGGGAATTTACTTTCTGTACTTACTTTCTTTTTCTCAAGTCTGTCTTCACAATGTTTTTTTTTTTTTCTTTCCCTCCCAGCAGGTCAAATGTATACAGCTCCCGACAGCCTACATAGCTTCTGACTACATCGATCCAAACGCCCATGTGAAAGACTCAAGCCGCGTCCTCGGGCAAAGTTTTTCTTGGCCATTTGAAAGTCTTGCAACCAGAGACTTTGGACGATAAAACAGCTTTAGAGGAACCTTTTGCCCCGAAGGATCCCCTGGACTGCCGCGCGGTTCACATGAGCTTAAGAGATCGATACTGGAGTCAGGAGGTAAACCCAGATGGCTCATAAAAGTCTTCAGTAAGAATCATAAAATTTACAACTGACCGGCCGCCGCTGCTGCAGAGGCTTAAACTAGTGCTGATATGATGGTGTTGTGTGGTAAAAGTGTCATTGCGGCTCTTAAACATATGCCGGTGTGTGATTGACTAAGTGGGACCCGAAATGATAAAGAGCATGGGAGTAAGGGTTATATATTGTATGTATAGTGCGTAGTGATTTTCGATTGGGAATGTTTGAAAACCCTGTGGGCTTGTGCATGGTGGTGATAAAGTTGTTAAGACACATTATGCTGCCAAGCTAATCAATATGTGACGTATGACCGTGAAGATGACAGAAAAAGCCATTAAGTTTGTTATATGCACTCTATTACTAAACTATTCTGAGAGCACAGACAGCTAATTTCCACAGATCTCTGCCTCAAATTTTTATCAGCTGGTCATTGTGTAATGTCTGACCTTCACTGAAAATGTTATCCAAATCAGTGCAGCACTTTTTGAATAAAGTTAATATCCAGTGACATTCTTTCAAAAAATTCTAGATCCAAACGGTCATCAGGATCACTCCTAAAATCAAATCAATTGTTTGTGTCATTCCAGACCTTCCCTGAAATTTTCATCCAAAATTGGTGCAGTACTTTTTGTAATGAACAAAAATGAACCAGATCGGACTATTTAGGTACTGATAGGTATGTGATATGTTCTAACATATTTGTCATAAATACTACTTAAAACACCTTCAACTGCACTTTTATTGTGAAACCGCAGTATTATCTTAACAATGTGAAATTACTCCTTTACAGATATAGGCAACTTGAGTGTATCATATGCGGTGACAGTCAATTGACAGCGTTCCACTTGAGAATTGCAATGCTAGGGGGTTGACGGAGTGGATATGAGAAATGATTGGGAGCAGCCTTTCAGCATATCCGTCTGTGCGGCACATGAAACACATCGCCCGCTTTTTGATGACAACAAATGAATAATGTATTCATTCATTATATCTGGATTGTGGGGTACGTGCGCTAATGACGGCCGCTTTTCACGAGTGTGTGATTTAATATGTGCTATTATTTCAAGAAGGTGTCTTATTTTTCGTCTAATCCGGAGCGGTGCGCGGGGAGACGAAAGGCCATAAACAACACAGGCCCCGGAGAGTCAAGGAAACATTATTTATAGCAAAACCCTCATTAGTTCAAAGCTGGAGAAGTCTTGTTGGCTTGTTTAATGCATTTCTTTACATTATTTCGGTAATTTGTAATCAATTTATGCCGGTATTCTTGGGAGGCACACTTGATCAAAATACAAATAGTGCATATATTTGCAGGTGCACAGCAAAAGGGGAGTTTTTCTTATGATTAGATGCGGCTCTTGTGGCGGGGAAGGGGGCGGGTTAAGTGTTGAAAGAAAGATAAAGAACAGTAGACCCTATAGGCTTGGCTGTAGGCATCCAGTATAATCTTGTTATCTGGTTCACGGGTAAATGCTCTATCCATTGAAGCACATTGAGCCCTTATATCCTACATACTCTGTATTGACTGAAGCTGGATGTTTTTACCAATGGGTCTTTAAAAAATCTTGGATTCAAATCTGTTTTCAAATGTATACCAAAAATGACCATTACGTTTTGATTAATTTTGCCAACAGATGAAGGATTTTGAATACTGTTGTTAAGTCCCTGGGCAACACACTTAACCCACATTGACTATAAATTAGTGTGTTAGTGTGACTGTATGACTGTGGTGGTCCGGAAGGTGCAGAATAGCAGCCACGCTTCCACCACCGAGTATGACTGCAGTGAATAATGAATAAAGAAATTGTAGTCTTTGAGTGTCTAGAAAAGCGCTATATAAGACAGATGCATTAATTTTCTTATAACTTAAACCTACATAAACCTGTTTTGTGTTAGTAAATGCAGTATATAGTAATAAAAATAGTAAACATTGTAATCTAATCTATTCATATTTCAATGCAAATAGAGTTCAATTTCTCATGTACTCCAAAAAAGAAGGAGATTTTCTTATTAGTTTTGCCTCAGCCCTTGTGATGAAGATTAGATGCTGCGTGTGGTTCTTGCAGAGAGGGGCAGGAGATGTTTAAGTCTTGAAATAAAGATAAAGCAAAGCAGGGCCGCGGGCTTGGCTGTAGGCCCCCAGTATCTGACCATAATCTCTTAGAATGGCTCCCGTCTAGTGCCCACTTCTTTCACAACCTTATATCCCGACAAAACATTCCAATTCCAAGAAGACTTCAAGGCGGGGTCGGGGGAAAACTCCTTTATCGCATCATTTGGGCCAAAGATGTGCCGTTTCTCCTTCAATGAATCTGTATCTGTAAGTTCTCAAAGTCTGACAGGCATACAGAGGAGCAGATAGCATCGTTTTCACACAGCCCACCCACTAGAGAAAGACCCCAATGTATCACAATCAAAAATCTAGTCAACTTTATCTTCCAATTTTGCAGCAAGATTATGTAACTGTTATAGTCTTCAAACTGCAACAAAACAAACCATTGTTACTAAGTCCAGGTGTACCCCACTGCATTACAATAAAAAAATCTAGTCAAATGTATATTCCGATTTTACAGCTTCATAGCTAAATACATAGCCACAAAATGATTTACGATGAAATGGGGGGAAAGACAGGAGTACATTTTGGGAGTAACCTGAATCATGGTCTGATTTCAATATTTTTTTTAAACATACAGTATGACATTACAACTCAACAGGGGAACCCACAAGGCCAACAAACTCTAAATCAGTGTACTACAACACTGACAGTTTTGCAATGACAGTAGCTGGCTGTCTAAAATGTATTCAGAGCTGAGTGTATTGAGGAAATGAGCTGCCTTGGCGGAAGTCTGTGCTCTCCTTGTGCTTTCTAGTTTTTATGGAGGCTCACAATTTAAAACATAATTTGACACTATACTGACCCCTTGTGGATGGAGTTGGTATTCAAAGTTTGTACAGTTTCCTGACATATTATTGACCCTTCCTCTAGTGTCCAAAGCATTATTTTATTGTTTTGTTAACTTGCCTAACCAACCAACTAGCAAGCCAATGGCAGAAAAAAACATTACTTTCTAGCTCTTTTGTCTTTTTTGTAAGAGTTCAACTTATAATGGTAAAACTAGCCAATTATCCCTCGGACATTTCCAATCATTGCAAAGCTTTGAGTGTAGAGAATAAATGAGCGCAATGCAGCCTAAAGTCGCCTATTCTATTTCCAGACCAATTTGAGTTATTGCTGCTAGATATGTTTGGGGAGTTTTCAGTTAAAGCCATGGGAACTTTACAATGAGAGTCTCAAATAAGGTCTTGTAGTTTTGTGAATGCATGAACTGGATTTTTCAGGTTTCCAAGAGCAATACCAGGCAACATTTCCCCTGTGAAGAATAAAAACATAGGTATAATGGCTATATTTAACGCCTGACAGCAGTGAAATTGGATGTTTGATGCTTGTTGCCTTCTATTAGGTTCCTACACAAAATTACAAAAGTAAGAATGCATTTAGAACTTGTTTATTTCCTTTTTTATAGTCCTATTATTGCAAGAACTCATTAATTGCTTACCCAACATGTTAACAATGTAATGTCCAAATATTAACTCAAGCAAGATTATACAGTTTAGAGGGTTTGACAAAAGACCTTATACCTTACAATGGTAAACAATAATTTATTCTATTTGAAGCATTGATTAAGTATGAGTTAAGCATTGGCAACTAGTTAATTGATCATTTACAAAGCATAACTACATGAAGAAAACAGTTAAAAATAATAGTTATAAATAATGTTTTATTCCTAAAATGTGAGAAATTGCAGTTTGCATTGATAGAAATTCATATTTTTAAGGCAATGTAATCAATCTTTCTGTTGAGCCAATACTTGTAAATTTGCTTAATAAAATCTCTTTTTAAATAGTTTTCAGTTTGCACCAAAACTTTATAAAATTTATAGTGCATTCTTCAATATTACGTTAAATTCTCAGAGATTGGGTAAAACAGTCAGACAGCTGCGTTGAGAGGCCCGTTCTCCCTCAGCCCACCCACCATCGAAGCCCCCGTATCCCCGTCCTAAATCCACTCAGCTGTTGCCTACCGTTGCACCCGCCGCGGAGAGAAATATTGAGCGTGCGTTCGCCCTACCTCTTCTCTAGCAGCTATCTGATCTGACATTAGGGCCTTTTATAAGGTTACCTCCCACTCATCCCTCATTACTAGACCCTCAGTGGTGCCATTATCGCTTTAGATAAGGCTACAATAAACTACACTCCGAGTCCAAGGGCTTCGCTGTTTATCAACTTCCAGTCTCCCCCGGCGTGCCCTGGGAGCCCGCGCGCCTCTCATCTCAGCTTATCACCTCACTTACTGTGACAAGGCTGCCGGACCTGCGCGCACGTCTGGGTTTCAGTCTTGTCTTGGGTGAAGCCTTTTATCATTCTCTTTTTTTAAATCCCTTGCCTCGTAATGAAGAAAAGAGAAAAACGTATTCTGTTGCGGTTAGCTATATGCTAAAGGCCCTGAATGGCTGTGGAGCTAGATGCAATAATAGCAATGACAATATATTTTGTTTACATTTATTTATTTTTTTCAATTTTTACAAAATATTATTTCCCAAAGCAACACACAACTGAATCTTGTTTTTACTGGATTTAGACATTTCAGTCAGCGCTGTTTATATAATCTTCAAACTCAAGGGGTCACAAGCAAGTGTACTCTTTGTGACCGTCCCAAGCCAGGATAAACTGAGACGCTTGTGGTAGGAAGGGCTCAGGTGTAAAACTTTAGCAATCCATGCAAAGCTGAGTTCTGACAACTCAATCGATGAGAGTGGGCCAGTTCTTACACAGTGCTTCATTGAACTCAATTGTTCTGGAAGTAGCCATTCAAGCTAATATTGGCATTCAATTGCTTTGAGAATTGTGCTTAGGTGCCGCATTGTTTGGACTTCCGTTGGTGCTACTCTGTCTCTCTATGGCTTTACGTAGTCCACTTGTTAAGTTGTAAAATTTGAAATATGTCTTTTTTCATATTGGTCAAACATAACATTATGACCACCAACAAGCTACATCTAAATATGTTCTAGCTACACATGCTTTTATGAGACAAGTTAAGTATTGAGTTGACCTGTCAGTAGTCAAGTAAGACAGAAACCCTCAAATTGACATTGAATAAGATGTACTTGTATGTTAGATGACCCTTCTATTGATTAAATCCTCAATTTAAGATCTCAATCTGCCTTGAATATCCTTACATATCAACGTTTTCCCTCGAAATGCTCAGCAAAAACTTCTTCAAATTAGTCTTGTCGATATTGTCATTAATGCAGTGTGGTTGCATAAGAGATCTTTGAGAGAGATGGATCCGTCAAAGCGGGTGGACGCATTAGCAAACATGAGTAATGATATTCACCGATCCGGTTCATTGGGCAGTTAGCTTCCAGCGATCCTACATCAACATGACATCCAAGTGTACATTGTGAAACGACTAACTGGAAGATCTAGCACGCAGTTGACAGATATCTTACTTAAGAATGGCGCAAATGGAAAAATAAAAAGTAGCGATGGCATAATGTGATAATGGTAGCTTCCACGGCTGAGTGATTGTAATTGAACTGTGCAAATCAACAGAGATGATCAGCTATAGCAGAATTACAATCAGCAGCTGTACTTTTGTGACGGGGGAATGTATTAAGATTGGCGTTCGTTGAAAGGTAATCAGGAAACACAATTGCGGAATACTGCAGAAACAGACAGCTGTCAAGTTAAAAAGGATACAGCAAAGAAAAGCTGGAAGAAGAACTAAAAATTTCTATTTTGAAATAATACATAAAATAATAAAATAATAAAATAATAAAATAATAATAAGTAGTAAAAGTGGAGTCTGCAAGCTTTTCCTTTTACTGGATTCTACCTGGGTACCTTGTTCTATTGTGCAACCAACTGGCCATTATCCAATGTATACTCCGCCTAAAGCCCATAGTTGCAGGGAAATATTCTACTCACCGGTGACTCCTAACAAGCAATGGAAGATGAATGAATAAATAAAGTCGTTATGTATAGCAACAATTACAACGACGTAAAAAAAAAAGTATAAAACTGATCTACCATAGACTTAAACGTAACTTATGTAGAAGTATTGATATTACTTTCAAACTTACTCACAAACCAATCTTTCCCACCCATTCTGCGGCGGTAGACCTTTGATGAACAATACAGAATGGACACATCTGAAGCCAACTCCATCATGCCTATAAGAGGGGACTTTATTAGAAAAAAAAGGCCTTTGCCCGAGCACAGCCTTCCAGATCTGCTGAGGTTCAAGTGGGCCGGTTCAAAGCCAAACGCATGCAGAAAACATTTATTATAAGCCCCCGTGGCGGTTGCTTCTGCTTCCCATTGAAAACATGGCATCCGTATCAGAGACCCCCTCCGCCCCCTTCAGTTTACTGCATGGAAAAATAATGAGGTGAGATTAAACGGAGCGTGCTCAGATAGGACCGTTCCTCGTGGGTGACCGATCATAGAAGGTGGGCATTAATGGCAAGAACGTTTTGGTAGCGCTGAGGTTCTCTATGGGAATTGGACAGTGATCAGAGGTAGTTGTGTAGTGACCACTGGCTCACCGCAGTCCGATGTTGATACTGTGTAGGCAGAGAGGACAAGAGAAACTCTACCTTTGTGATCTTGGTAATTCTATAGGAGTAGTTTGTTGGAGAGTTGGACAGATTCAGAGTACAGTATATAAAAGGACTTGAGTTGAAGAAAAGAACTCATGAAACTAACTTTTACTTAGATGAAATGTTTTGAAATTGCTTCCTGATAAGAGTAGATATACAGTAAGAGATACAGTTCCTAGGTACTCTACAGATTTTTTAAAATTTCAGATCAATACTTGAAGACCAAATATTTTAAATTCCGTCTTTGAGATTAAAGAATAGGAATTAAAGATAATCTAGTGAAGATCCAGTGAAGCTGGTGGTTTGAGCCTAACTGTCAGTTAATACTGCCATTGTATCCTTGAGGAAGACACTTCATCTTGCCTTCAGGTTCTGGAAGTAAAAATCCCATTTTTCCCATAGACTTTAAAAGAGTTTAAAACATGGATGGAAGTTAGCACTCTTAGCACTCTTGCCTCACAGTAAGAGGGACCTGGGTTCAATTCCCGGATCGGACACTTCTGTGTGGAGTTTGCATGTTCTTCCCGTGCTTGCGTAGGTTTCCTTCGCACTCCAGTTTCCCCTACCACTAAAAACATGTACAATACTCTCACCATTCGGCCCGGTATTCCCCTGAAAAAGAGATTCTTAATCTCAGTTGGACTTTCCTGGTTAAATAAAGGTCAACAACAAAAAAAAAATGAATGGGGTTTTTACTTCTGGAACCGGAGGGGGGTGGGCACTGTTGCGCTATATATGTATATTCTATAAGTGGGTTGCTCAAATGAATATTAAATTCAAGCCTTACACAATATTTAATAAAAATGCATGATAAATAATAAGTATTGAAAATTACTATTTGCTGTTGCTCTTTGCATTATAATGACATTTCATCAGTAGCAAAATAATATAAAACCTATGCAGGCGCTGTATGCATAAGAAAGCTCCCTAATCAGATTTAGCTATCCGGACAAGTGCACTACCTCCCTACTAAACTACTACCTGACTAGCTCTCTATCTCCCCAGTCCACTCAGCTTTACTAGGAGAAGAGTAGCTCATTTTATGCAGAGAGCCACAGCGCCGGAGTAAACAACAAAAGCCCTAAACAAGTGTCCATTGGGAAACGTGAGGTGCACTGCTACATTCAACACACAACCGCACACGCAACACCTTTGTGATGGGCTGGATGGTAATGGCAGGGAAACACATCATTATCTGGAAGTGAGGTCCTTGGTTTGCTATGTGTGCCCCCCCACCACAAGAAGCACTCCCCCCTCCACCCCCCCCACACCAGGAGTTCTTGTGTACAAGTTAAAAGGCTGATTTACATTTATATTACGAAAGCCAGGCACAGGGTTGTAATTGGTGTTGTGGAGGCCGGTCGGCACACAAACACATGCTGCCGCAACGACGTCCATGCATACTAAAGGGACACGGAGTCAGTCAGAAGTACTTTGGTGATGGTTCATATGAGGAGAGTCTCCACTTGGAGCAAGGATGTAGTGGTATGTTGTCGTGATGTTTCTAGAGATTGTTGATGGTTAAGATTCGAGTGGAGAAATGTATGAGCATTTAAGTGTAAAGGTGGAATAAATGATCAAAATACCGATATATTGGGATTTTTAAATTTTTTGGGTGGTACTGCATCAATTCGGCAAGCTGGTGTATCAGTATGTCAGAATGAATAATTTTCTATATATGGCACAAAATTAAAACGTGGTTGAGTTTCTTGGTAACTAAGACTAACTTCGCCGGATAGAATAGAAGGTAAAAGTTAGTGTGGCTGGCAAGACTATCAAATCATGAGACACCCTGAGGTTCCCAGCCTTATGCAAGCATGACAACATGAGTTTGTTTTGAATACTATGTGGCATTACTAGATTACATGTATTTGTTTTTTTAAACAATAACAGCAATTTCTTGTTGTTTACATAAGCTACACCATAAAAACTGCAGAAGTTTGGATGCAAATGCACTGTCCTGAGGTGGAATTGTAGATGTTTGTGAGCGCATCCTTTATATTTGATAATTCAAAAAGAAGCCACATTAATTGCAAATATCATTTCATAACTAAATAATAAAAAGAAATATTAGGAAAACATTTAAATGTATATGTGAGATGCTGTCCATACAATGAACATTGACATATTCCCTCAATACCTGCAGTAGATCCATTATTCATAAATGAAGCATGCTAGCATCTCACCAAATCAGCTCAAATATAGCATTCCTGGAATATATACTGTATAAATACAATGTACACAAGTCCCATGAGCATTTGCAGCGGAACCATCAAAGACATACTGTAGCCCTTCACTTGATGCACATCTATAAACATGCAGTAACTTAGTGCATACAACTTGCAACCTATGTAGTATATATTCCAAACTGTAAGACAAACATTCTCTTATAAAATAATGGTTCTATAGCGTTTAATAGTAAAAACATCATCCATAAATTAAGCTCCAAATATACAATATCTTCTTCAGTTCTTAATATGTATCTAAAATCTGTAGGTAAAAAATATGTT
>JAVQKG010299872.1:0-20514 GCA_036025885.1 Hypseleotris bucephala
ATCCTTCGGTGGTGGGTTGTGTAATGTACTCGTATTAAATAGGGAAAACGTGGAAGCGCTTGGTGGATTCTAAAAGGTAGCAAAAAGTGGCCCCATAGGAATACATGGGAGAAGCTAACTGCTAACAAACCAAAACATTTCGCTACAAGAACTTACCGCACGCATTGAGATGAGACAGGTATGTATCCACTCGTCTAAAGTGATAGCAGAACATAGTTGAATTTAGAAAAACGTTGGTGTGTTCCTTTAATGATTTAAAAAGAATTACTTAAAAACTTTTTTTCTTTTTTTTCAGCACCACAATTTTACGCTGTTTACTTTCTTGTCTGAAACGTCTGGCAATCTCATCATCTCAGAACGGGGGAGGCGAATATTTCAGAATCAGTGGGAGTTTTTGTTGTTGAAAGATAAAAACTCGCCTTATCATAAATTTTACTTTATACCCCCTCATTTTCGGATGCAGATTTACGTGTTGTTTATGGTCATTTTCTCCCACGCTGTGCATTTATAGAGGGATCGTGCGGGCTCCTGAGCTGTAACTCTGCTGTGAAATATACCTGCATGCTCTTTATATGCTGCACAAGGAGAATGTTGATGAGAGCCATGCTAAATAAACCAAGAGTATGGGAGCGTTGGCAAACAAAGTGCGCTGGCTTCTTGTAAACCAGTGGTGGAAATGATTAACATCCACACAATCCTCAAACGAACCCAGAGAAACCGCATCCACGCCGCCTCATTTGTCAGTCATGAGGCCGTGTTCGCACTCAGGAGGTAGAACTCACAGATAATTGTTTTCAGAGAATCGGACTGCTATATTTCTGTGTTTGTATTTCCTAGTTCAATTTATGCCGCCTTTTGCAGTTGAATAGTCACAAATTAGCATGATATGGCAACACTGTCAGCCTGTTATGATGTATCTGTCTCTATGTGTTTTTGTTTGGGGAGACTGTTGTAGGGTGTGACTGCTCACTACACAACACACACCCAGCAGAATGTGCAGTCAAGCTGGGAGCTCTAGTTGTTTCCTTGCTGTGCACATTTTTGCAGTCCTGGCCTTGTGTATAACACTGTGTGCACCCGCTGCCCTGACATTTTAGCTTTGCCCTCCTATTTGCCCTGTCCCTTCTCATTATAAAACTTCATCCATTTGCTGTCACACTGGCTCTTTCAGTTGGCTGAACTTGTGCCGCTAATGCTGTACTCTAGCAGCTCAAAGCAAGTTAATGTTGTTCACTGTAACACAATGTGGTTGTAGGGAAGATCATGCAAAAAGGATTCTGATTTAATTGGTTTGGAAACCACAGGTGGGCAAGGTTGGTTAAAGTTAAGGATCTTGAGCCAGTATCTTAAGCAGAATGTACTTGAGGATTTGATGCTCCACCCCAGTTCATGGGTATTGTGGGGCAAGTCACTTCATCTTGCCTTAAATGCTGGTGTCAAAGAGCTTGTGGTGGCTAAATCATTGTCAGTGTGCCCCATGGCAGCTCTATGCGTAGTTGCATATTTACTTATAAATCGATACCATAATTATTTTTACAAAAGTTTTATACTTTAAAAAAAGTTCACTTTCACCAGATACCACATAACATTTTGTCATTATTTTTTTATTAGGATCACTTTAAAATTGAAAAATGGGTTTGATCTACAACAACCGTGCTTCCCCCAAACACTTGCCTTTCCTTCCTAAAGCGTTCTCTGCTCATCTCCTGCCAGCATGACTGTGGCCGCTGTCTCCTGAGCTAAACACTTCCCTTCATTAGCCCGGTCTCAGCGTGGCTTCTACACAAATTGGCCTCACAGAAAATCAGTCTGTGTTGTTCTTTGAGCTGCCGTGTCTGTAATAGTTGCCTGGCACCAGCTTTTGTTCCTTTCGGAGGTAATTGCTATCAGGGGAATTAAGTAATGATGTGACAAGGGGCGAAGGCTTGGGCTGTGCGTCTTGTCATCTGTCTGCGGATGTATCGGGGTGGTAGAGTCGGGCGAGCCGCTCCTGTGACATTTTAACTCAAGCCTGGAGTGTTTAAGTGTAAATCACACACAACTCACTGCTACACTTACAGGTGCCCGTGTCACTACTGCCTTCATCTGATTTTACACCACTCGGCCTCACTACTATTTCTGTTTGTGTTGGCCTTTTCATGTAACTGTCAGTACTGTCAGGCGAGAAAATCTAATTATTTCTGAAAGTTATATTACTTTTCAAATAACATCTGATACTTTGTTCTTAGGCATATTTCTAATAGACAAATCCATTTCAAGTAAAGTGGGTCTCACTTTCATTTTTCAATTTAGAAATGCTTTTTACTAGACCACTACTTTTGAAACCTTCACAAAGACTGATATTGGAATAAAATGGGCTCTTAACCTCTGAACTAGAAGCTCTGGGCACTATATTTTTATTATTGCGAGATAATAACAATGCCTTGGTAATGGTCTGTTTTACTTCTTGTTTATGTATCTAAATGCATTCAGACATAGTTTTATGTGTGTCCATATCTGCTAAAATAAAAGAAGAAAAATAAAACATTAACTCAATCACCTGAGACCGCCTTATTCATTGTATAGTCAAGTTAATAACCCCTCTCATTATTGCTGTACAAAGTGCCAAAGGAAACCAACACATTTCCTGCACCACTTATTTTACAGCTAGCTAGCGTTTCTGTCAGCTGCCTCATCTGGAGCCATGAGCGAAGTGGGCACACAGCACCTTATCAATAAATCAGTTCCCTTTCATGCTTATACTGGCACCAAGACAGTGGGTCCAATTAGTCAAGCTAGAGCCGTGCATGTAAATGGACTGAAAAAAGCTGTTTTCCAGTTACACCTCTCATCCTCAATTGCATTCAGCTTGACATTACCATTATTCTTGCTTTCAGTGCCGGGACTTAAAAAAGAATTTCAAATGCAACCCTTAAAAAGAGCCACCACCTCCCACTGCGAGCCCTCTCACAAAGTTTTATGTCTTTTCGGGTTTCGCCTTTTCTCTAACACAGTTGTACATTAAACTGGCACAAAGCAGGCCACTCCGTCTCTCTCTGCACTTGAATGGCTCAATTCCTATTCCTCTAGTGTCAGCCTGCCAAGTGTTGTGTAGACAGATCATGCCCCGGCCCACCTCTATAAAGATGTCTACTGTACATTGTTACCGCCGATAAAGAGATTGACTCCCAGATCCGGTAGTCTTTTTACTTCCCTTCAATCACTGCTTTTCTTATACTTTTTACACTTTAGAGACTTGCTTTTAAAAACACATTTAAACAGTGGCATGCCTAAGGGACACACAGTCCAAGACGTATATATAACAGAAAATAGTTTGATCTCATTTAGACATAGCAATCACATGGGAGCTGATGGTATGTTGGCCTCTCAGTGGGAGATAAAACTGCTGTTTCAGTATTCTCACACAAACATGCGCACACACACGTATACACACACACACATATACACACACACACGCTAAGTCCCAGCACAATTTAAAGTGGGAATGAAAGCACTCCAGCAGCGGAGTGTCAGACAGAGTGCTGTAAAAGACGGGCCCATTTCTTTGTTTAACACTACTTAGGTGAGACAACTTTATAAACACCACTTTAGCTCGATTTAGACTGTTGATATTATCTGTATATTGTCTGTGTTTGGGCTAATTCATGGCTCCATAAGTAAGTCTGTTTTAGCGTGTTCCATTAGCTACACTTTTAACCGCTAAAAGGTAGGGTGTAAAAGGTAATGTGTGAAATTGTCCTCCCTGTGTTGGCCTGATGCCATTTCCCACCATACAAAGACATGCATGTATACAGTATGTATATCTAGACTGAATCAATATGAAAGTAAATGGTTGCTTTTCTGGAGATTTTAACGGATCATTGTCATTGCCTCTGGCCATGCTGTAGACAAATGCTATAGAGTTTTTTATGCTGTATACAATATACATAGCTTTTGATTTCATTTATTATATCTCTATTTTTATTTTTCATTTTAATCTGTCTGGCTGGGTCATTTTAAGCTATGTCCTGGTTAAGTACTTGATGCTACCTGTCTGTACATTATCTATGTTCAACTCTCAACTATCACACTTACACAAAATATTCAAGGGTACTGTTTATACTTACAGTAATTAGAAATGGATTTGTCTGACATCTGATTGTAAAACCAGCCCGACAGACCTCAGACAGTTTTGTGGAATCTTATATTATCTACAGTCGGGTCACTCAGCATGGAGCTACACACCGTAACACTGGAGCTATCAGCACCTCGGGCTCAGTTCTGCTTCTGGACTCCGTAGTAAAACTTCTGCTGCTCCTCACAGCAGTCCAAAACATTTTCTTCGCTCTGCATGTTCAACTGCTATTCAGGTAGATAAGGTTGTTTTGATACTTGGAAGCAACAAGTGAGAAGGATATTTTTACTTTATAGATGCCGCAAACTGTAAACACACAATATGATGCTATGATGAAGTTTTTTTCAGCTGGATGGTGATCTATGTACTCACTGTGGTTGGTCATCTGAGGCAAACTTCTGGCAGATTATAGCATACATTGGTCAGAAATTCCCGCTTGTACTTTTAGAAATAATAATAAGCCGCTTTTCCCCCTGCTGAGCTTGCCCACTTCACTTTGTCAGCTCAACCCCAGACTGACAAGTGAAGTCATAATTCTCTCTGAGCAAAATATATTATGATCTTCACACAATAAGTTCCAATTGCCACTTACACATCAATCAACCGTGCTATTGCATACCATTTCTCAGAAGGTGGGATACATTAGGAATCAAGTGGGTATTTCGGTTTAGCTAACTGGTAAAGAGATATAAACACACTTTAAAATATACTTCCATAATACTCCTGCTTCTGTTTTAGCTCAGGGACCTATGAATACTTGAAATAAACTACCAGTAATAAAGCACAATCCCAGATGTCTCAATGATTAGGTCAGATTCTGCTGAGAGGCTTTCTGGATATGACTTTGTATTGTTTGGCCTTGATACAAGTAACAGAGGTGTGGGGGCTGATGCCAAAGAACTTGCCAAAGGACAGGGAAGGGTTGTTGAGCAAAGTTCCCCAACACGTGTTTTCTTTGGCCACAAAAGCCAACAATACATACGACTCCCATTCGTCCTGTTAACCTAATCTCCTTCTCACACACTCTCTCATTCTTTCCCCTCGCTGTTCATTTTTCACCAGCTCCGTTGTACAAAGTTAGTATCACCCTCAGGTGCTTGGTAAACTGAATCAAGGCTAAGTTGCCAGGAGTGCAATAAGAATAGATATGACTGAGCAGCAGGATGGCACACCTTTTCCTGACCGGCTTTGAAAACAAGGTCAAAATTTTATGAGTCAGCTAAAACTCCCTAAAAAAAGTTGAGGACATATCTTCAAGGATACGAGCATCCAGTGGTGTCCCAGAGGATTTGGCTGCAGATGGCTCCTAGTCTAGCATCAATCAGGCCATTTTATTTAGCAGTTTGTCACACCGCGGGACCTCAATCTCATCCCCTTACCATGTAGCATGACCCTCTATATGGCCCAAAGAACCATCTATAATGGAAACTCCCTGAAAGTTTGTTGCGGGACTGTCATTCTGATTGAATATTGGATAAACAGAGGTCAAAGATCGTGTTTACACAGCAAATCCTTCATTTCCTTCGAGTTATGTCTGGCGGAAGATATATAACAGTCATGGATATGGAGAAGGAGGAAAACTAGTCTTGACAATGCTATTTTCCGTCAACCTGTCACTCAAAGCGGCACTGCCCATGTGTCTGCGTCTCACTTACAATCAAAACAAACACACACGCGACAACCCAATTTGTCATTTGCTAACTACCCCTGCGCAACAAAAAAGTCCCACCAAGCTAACTGCCGCATTAGCATTTAAATTGAGAAAGCAAATCACAGTTTTTACCTCTGCTCCACAAATGCATCTTTAGCACAACGACATAATAGCTAATCATGTCTTGTATGTGATATGATAAAAAGCTGATGATTGATTTCGATGCTGTCAAACCAGAACCAATATGGCTCTCATTCTCTCTGAGCTCAAAATAACGGGGAATTGACAGGCCATTGTCTGTGGTCTAGTGGTGTTTTTTTTTGGCACAAGCGTTTGTTTGGATTTAGACTTGGCCTTGGAGATGAATGCTAAATATGTACCAGTGGTTTGAGGCGGACTCTCGACTTGGAAACCACAAAGTGAAGGGTTGAGGGTGATAAAGTCAGTCAAGTTTTTTTGTTCTTACGGTTCAATCCTCAACTCGACTGAGCTCAGCAGAGGAGATTACAAAGAATATCTCTGAGTTTTTGACTTTGTAATCCAGTTAGGCCGCCTCTAATCTTCTTGTGAGTGTGTGCTGAGAGTGTGTGGTCATCCCCTGACTTGAAAGATGAATACGGGTGACCTCTCTTTCATTAATTTTGCAATTTTCTTAAAACTGATTATGCTTGGGCAGAAAAAGCCCTTCTTGTTCCCAGTAACTAATATATGCATGTGCGAATATGGGGTGTCATGCTTGACTGTAAATTGGATTACTTTTTGGTGTCAAGCATCTAGCACCCATGGAGTCCCATTAAATAATCTAAAATGTCCATCCTTTTAGCATTGTCAAAAACATGCATGTGCTGTAGTCAAGCTTTAGCTACTATAGCCATGCCATATACTGTACCCCAGTTGATAACAAACTGCATTTTTCTACAAGCAGTAAAATTGATTTGATCTATTCATCAATTTGGAGGCTACACTTTGGGGCAGAACACAACTTTCAATTTGTAGAGTGATTCTAGCTCATTGACTTATTTCTCATAACCCATCCTCTCCTCAGTAATGTAAAATGGATGCTGTCTAGGGAATAGCAAATTTAACAAATGACCAATCTGACCCAAATATTTTCTATCCTATACATCCTACACTTGTATAAAAGAAATTGTAGAAACTGCAGTACTTTGCTTGCTTGACGGAAGGCTGTTTTTTCATGGCTCGAGACAGCAGCATCGGTTCTGCGAGTAAAGCAATCTTAGCAAGAAAAGTAAAGTTTCTTGCGGACCCCAACACCTTCCCCACTCTGTTATTCCCTGTTTCCAAACTCAAGAAGATACGCTGCAGGCATAACAAGCAGACAGACCTTTGATCTGCGAGATGAGGGCTACCAATCTTTCTACCACACTCCCTCAGTCTTTGCTGTCTTTCTCATCTTAGCCACACCAAGTCCTCCCCAAATTTTAAAACATCCCTCACCCAACGCCCCTCTTTCCTCCGGTGTTTTTTAGTTCTTTCCCAGTAGCTTTTATGCTTTCTGTCACCCTCTCCCTGTGTCTCGATCTGTCATGCAGCGATTGCGAGCACAGTAAACACGTTCCTTGTTGTGCGTTTCATCCCAGTCTTGTTGGTGTGCAGCCAATGGAGATGGTGCTGCACCCTGTCTACGCGCCTGGAAGAATTGTCAGGTGTGAGGAGCGGGTGTCTGACAGGTGGGATCTTAGCTGGAAACTTGCAAGGATTTAGGGAGTTTGGGGAAAAACAAACATGTTATTGTCGATTTTGCAGACTTGCTTTACACAGTGTAGATTAGACACAATTTGCTGTAGGATTTGAGCACCACATTCAAATTAGTTTGTTGCTTTCAATGGGCTTTTTCATTACAATAGTCAGCGATAGAAGCCCTACTAAAGAAAGGTATAGTATACAGCAAACCAGATCTAAATCAAGTCTTAATCCAGACTAAACTAGGTCTAAACCAGGCAAGTGAGCAACAGTATACTGTGTCTGAACTAGTCTAGAATTAGGGCTACACTAAGACCAAACAAGGGGCAAAGTATGGCTAAATGGCTAGAAAGGAAACCTTTTCTCTAAACAAGGACTAAAGTATGTATAAACTAGCAATAAACCAGGACTAAACATATTCTGCGGGCTTCAGACTATTTAGATTAGTCGCTATTTGCTGCAGGATTCAAACAGAAGAATCAAATTAACTGACACTTCAGTGACAATAGTCTTACAGCACCATCACATTATTTACTGAAGTCCTAATTTGCTCATTGATTTGATTTTAATTCATCTCACCCAAATTCAGTCAGCCCCAGGAGGCCTGTTAGCACATAATATATTTACTGTAGTCTGCAAACACTCGGGTGGCTGTGCTCACTTTGATTTTGTGTGTCTCTTGTGTGACAAGACAAGTCTTCAGACAAATACTAAATGGAAATGGCATTTGTCAAAATTAGAAATGACTGGAGGCTAGTGCAGAAATAATGACTTCATAATTGTATGGGAGCTGCATTGACGAACACTATTATAAAAAGTCCGTAGTGAATGGAGACACTGCATATTTCCCATTGCAGATTAACTCTACACTGACCTGAGGAGGGGGAAATCAATATTTAATGCAGCACCACTTGCTTTAGTGCTAATATTCATAAAGCCACACAGTAAAACCACTGTTTAGAGGAATAGTAATGGATGTTAATGCACTGGTTTGCCTTGCACTTACAGTATATGGTATGTTATGCTAGTTTTTCTACCCTATGGTGTGTTGAATCATACTGAAATAATCTAACGTTTGCCTCTCACCTGGATCTTCTGTATGCAGCTGCACTTATGTTCAAATCCAATGGCACAGATAAAGAGACTACTTCTATCTCGGTTGATTTTGCTGCAAACATATGTGCTCTGGTACAGACAGACTGACAGTAGGAGCAGAGGACGTACTGACAGGTAAACAGGAGAGGGAGATGAAAAATAAACCATTGAAGATGACAAGAGTCTTGGCTTTTAACAACAGGGTGAAATGCTTGATGCTCCTTTTATACATTTACATAGCATTTGACAAGATGCACTCACATCTATTTATAAAGGAAGATGTCAAGTGCTTTATTTTCACTTGTCGCACTATTTGTGATGAACTTTCAAGTCAATCGGTGACTCCATGGAAATGATTTTACTTGCAATCTTGATTTGACACACATGGCTCATTCAGTTTAGGTGTGGGTTGTGTAGTTTTGAAAGTAAATAATGATAATTTAAAAAAAACATGTCTTGTTATATGCAATGTCCTTCAATGCAAATCACTGTAGCTTGTAATGCAATAATGCAATAACTGAAAGAGAAAATGCAATATTGTGAGGAATTGAACTACAACCCAATACCTAGTCAGTAACAGACTTATAAAAAATATTAATGCAAAGTCTAGTCACATACCCAAAGACTCCATAGTTAGACTGGTGGTGGTAAGCTACTTGTCTAGCCACAGCTGACCGAAGGAAGAGGTGTGGCTGCCAGTCAGCGCCAATTGCCCCTTCGAACGCCACCGAATACCAATTGCATATGCACATTTATTCATAGGCAGTGTGGGTTAAGTGTCTTGCCGAGGGGCACAACAGCAATATGCACTCTAGGGGGGACTTGACTTTCTCTCTACTCATGGTGTTTACAGTAATACACCATGTTTATAGAAAGAAATAAAAGCCTTTAAAAACTGCATGTAACACCATTGCATTTGTCACCTATGTATGACAATTGAATTGCTTTAAAGAAACTTTTTTTGGGAGTGGGTCCAGGGAAGTGCCTTAGCCGCAGATGTTGTTAGGGGAAGATGGCCTGGTTTTGGGGTTTGAGGAGACAGGCAGCAGCAGGTGAAGTGACAGGAGAGGTAGTTAATATGACGGAGTGCAGTACTAGGAGTCTGTGGTCTGCTGACGGGACCCTCTGACCGCAGTTGTCAATGCTCCAACTTACTAGACATGGAAGTAATGTATCAGGCAAAGTTACATATAGTTTGGGAGCCTGCAGGAACAGAAATTTATTAGAGCTGCAATAGTGTAGAACTTCGCTGTCACATAGACCCCAGCTTCAGTTTAATTGGAAGGACAAGAGCTAGATTCTCAAAGAAAAATCTATGGATATAGGCCAATGGTTGACCAAGTATGGGGAAAAAATACAGTAAATGTGTTTAGAGATCAGTAACATTTGTATGTATTATGTTTTGACTTAGTATAGTCTTGGATTAGTCTTGGCTTGGTTCAACCTGGTTTATTCCAATTCCAATTTGATTTAGTCAGAGTTTATAGTCCTGGTTTAGTCCTAGATCTGGTTTACAGACTGACTTGGTTCTGTTTTAGATCTGTTTTTGATTTGGTTCATACTAGTCCTATTCTACAATTGCATTTTTTTAGCCCTGCTTTAGACTTGATTAATACATTATACTTTTGGATCCACACTAATAGGTCCAAAATCTTCCTATTTTATGTCCTCTCTCCCCTCTCTAGACTTGCTTTTCTAAGAATTTTCCATCCTCAGTCAGACTTTGGAGGTCTTTTCCACTCAAACCGACCATCAGAGCTGATCTCCATTTCAGTTACTGGCAAAGACTTGAGCGATTTTACAAAGAGCTGTTATTGAATAGTTGAGAGATGGATTTGGCTTCTACGACTCATATTGGACCACATTACATTTATATCATGCCTTTCATATTGCATCATTTTATTACTAATAGTGACAAAACATATTTGGTATGGATGAAGTGAACTGAATATTGTCGCTTCCAACATGTCAAATAGTACACTACATACAGTTTATTTGGACTATTGAAGCAAGCTCAAATGTAGCAGATTCAATGCATACTGACAATTTGTGGTCATTTTACATGAAATTGTAAAAAGTGGGTGCTGTGTCTTCCAGTATAAACCTTATGTCTACCAAGCTTGTGGATATTTGATTACACCCTTTTGCATGCCAGAAGAATTGTTTATTGTGCAATTCAGTGGTCAGCCAATATTTCAGCAGCATTTTTCAGAAACTTTTCAGAATGTATAGTCATTCCTGCTGCTAGTTCTGATGGCCCATTTCTGTACCATTGCAGTTTTCTGTCTCCCACAAAAATACTAATTCCAGCCACAGTGGGTTTGCTGATTTATCTGATTAATGCTGGCTCTGAATCCAATCATTTTCTTGCAGATTCTTATCACTGAGATTAATAGGCTTTGACAATTTCTTGCTAAACTATATAATCCAATATTAAAGATTAGTTCTGCACACTCTATTTTTTCCAGTTGCTACCTGCCTTGGTTGAGGGTGAAACACTATTTGCTACTAGTTTTGTTGTGATGAGATTCTGGCAAAGACGGTAATACCACTCAAAGTAGCAAGGCTTTGTTAGGTAAAGAAAAATACATTTAGTGTCACTTCAAATCACAACTGCAATTCATCTTAACTTTGGACAATTTTTGCACAATAATGGACTGACCAACCACCTTTACGATTTAGTTGAATGAAGTAAAATCTTTCAGTGAGTGGTTTGTGAGACACCCGCAGGCACAATATTTCCTCCTTTATGTCTTGGGTCATGTATCAAATATTTGTGGGTAATCCTATCCCAATTGGTTTGTATTACACTATTGCGCTTTGATGCTTTTAGGTGGAAGGTGATTTCTGAGATGACATGTTCAAGGGATTTCATGACCCTGCTCACAAAAGACTCTTCTGAATCCTATTTCACTTCTATTTTATCCTGTGAACCGCTACATTCCTGCAGGTTTCGAAGCCTCAGACAAGTGGGTGTGTTTGGGACTGACTCATTTCGTCTTCTTTTGTGCAATTTCAACAGATCACCAAAAAGTGGATTTGGAAGAGTAATTTGACCCTTGTCAGATACCATAGCTCCGGGGTTGCGGTGTAGTGTAGTTTACCTCACCAGAACAAAGTAAGTCGGGTCTAAGCCAGTCTGTAATGTGATATGAGCTCCAATGATTCCCAGGCTTTTGGGGGTCACACACACACACCGACAAGTCGCTCACAATTGTTCCCTCACTATCGGCTGAAGAAGAGAAACTTGATATGGCAGCCCCTACAGTAGCGTGATGTGCACTGTAAAATTTGACAAGCAATTAAAACCTAAGAAACCGGTGCAATAAAGTTAGGCAGTAAATTCAGATTCCAAAGATACACTGAGTAATATTTCTTTCTGAAATGATGAAATGGGGACTTTTTACAGTGTATTATATCATCATGCAACTATGTGCCTTAAGTGGGCTACACATGGACAATAGCCAGTTACTTGTTACTTGTTTTATAATTAACGTGAGATTATTGTTACTGGCATTATTATGGCCACAATAATCGTGAGACAAAAATGTAATATTGTCCCATGCCTAGACCAGCCATCATTCAACTTTTTTTAATGGTGGCTGCATGTCTTCCCTGTGTTACTATAGATTCAAAATTTCCTCTGGAGAATGAATGTGAGTATGATCGGTTTATCTGGTTGTTTATGTCACTCTGTCAGCCCTGAGACTGACCAGCCATAGGTCCCTGGTTACTGGGACAGGCTCCATGCACCCAAACTAAACAATCCAAAAAAAAATTAATGAATAACAAATCATTTTACAGTGTATGACAGAAGGCCTTGGCTGAGTTAAGTGTGTGTTGTCTATTGATTACTATTTGATCCTTGCCAGTCGTTCTTCTCAGGTTTCTCCCCACGGGCTCCAACCTGACCTTCAGTGACTGTCTGCCCCTCACACCAGACATGTGCCATAAGCGTTAGTTAGACTGAATAGTGAAAAAACAAAAGAGCGAGAGAAAGAAAAGAAAGAATAAAGGGAAGGATCTAGCTTTGGGCATGTGATGGAAGACAAATGGATTGACTGAAAAGCTCCATTATGACTGTGAGGGGGTTGTGGTTAAGTGATGGATGTGAATAGATGGAGGAGGGTATACTTAGATGAGGGGATATGGTTAAGCAGCCTTTAGGTCATGTTTCTCACTTTCTGAGTTATTACATGGTTTTTATCATAACGGTGCCAAGTGTGCATTAGCGGTGGTCCCTCTGTTAATGGTGTTGAAGGGGCTCCAGGCAAAAATTGAAACCAGTCCAAACTTTTGTAACTGTTGTAACCTTAGAGGGTGAAGATAAAGATAAAACACAGAAGATGGATGTCTGTTTATTTTCAAAATGTAATATGGTTCATTGCTTTAATCAGAAGATAGTAGTGACTGCCAACTGATTGCTTGGGAGATAAAGGGTCAACAAGAGGCTGAATATTATTGAATGCTTAGCTTAAATATTGTTTTTGATTAAGAGAAACTAAAAAAATAAAACGTGACACATGAATAATAATAAAAACCCATATCTGCTTAAAATTGTTACTGAACTAATTTTAGACATTATTGAGAAATATAGGAGTTTACAATTTATTACGAGAAGACAGAACTGGTCAATCTTGCTTCTGACTTGTTTCGAATCTTTGGTGTTGCATAGCTCTGGGGTTTACCTGTGTATGATGTAAGACATTGTCAGTTGTTTTGCTCTTACATCACTCTATACTAAAGTTGTCATAATTTTCTTTCAGATTCCAGATTGGCTTCATATCCTTGAACCGGCATGTACTATTTCTGAAGATTCCGACTACGGTAAGAACATCAAATAGGAAACCCTAGCTTGACTAACTTTCCCTAACCCAAATCCTCAACACGGCCTTGCACTCCCATGTTTGAAATCTTGTATCTGTCCTAAATCTCAGTTCACCCTCTGCTTGTTTCCTGTCCTCTCTCTCCTCGGTTCATTCGAGTCCTTCTCCTTGTCTTTGGCTCCCGCTGCTCTATAACTGTTAAGTCATGCTTTATAGTTCTATTTCCTGGCCGCTGTAATAGAATTGCTCCTTCCTACATGGACAACAGTTTCCAGGGTAACCGAGACGGGGAGAGAAGGCCAGAGAGTGCAGTGTGGTGTAGTCAGTTTTATCACCAGAAAATTTTGGACCATTTCTGATACTTAGTCTACACTGCAGCATTTGGGTATCAACATGTGGGGCAGTAACATCTCCATTAATAAGCATTGTCACTTTTTAAGCTTCTTGATTGCACATGCCTCTTTAGGATAGGAGTGGACAATACGGTTAAAATAGAAGATCAAGTTTTGATGATTTAAGTTTAGATGACGTTGTATTAGTGTCTTTTAAACTGTAAACTGAATGTACATCCAGTGTTCATAATACTTAATACTTTTTATTTAAACGTTTTTTTTTTAATGTGAACAATGACAGTAAAGAACAGAACAATGATGATCCAGAGATCTTTCAGAGATATTTGTTTGAGTTAGTAAAAAGTTGAACTTGTGAAACATTGTTCATTGTCACAGGTAACCGGACAGACATTTGAATCATGACTCACAGCCACTCACTGACATTTCCCTAATCACTCCATCTCATCTTTATTACCTCAGAAAGTCATTCTCCCCTGCTGATGTTTTTACCCTGCACTATTTAACATTTTGTCAAAGGCAGAATGAAAGTGAGTGATGGACTATAATAACAGAATTGTTAGCTACATTGCTATTTTTTCCTATCATCATGTCATGTAATTTTCTACCATTTATCCGGGGCCGTTTCACATGACCCACATTGCACCAGGCCCCTACGCCTACCACACCACCCACAGGAGGTCGGGCCCATGTTGTCTGGTCCCCCGAGGGGCACAGGCCAGGCTAAATCCTTAGCAGTAGAGTTGTACAATAAAACAATTCAAACTTTTCCCAACACTGTGTAAATTGACCCTGCCAAAGCTTTCTAGCAGCTCTAATCCTTGACTCTTGTAGTATTGTCCAAATATAGTCTGATAGCAGCAGATACAAGCCACACCGATAATCAGAGGGATAATGCTGGACAGCCACCTCTCTGGAGCCAATAGATCCTAGCTGCACTGTAATGTCATCATGTTTCTATAAAAGGGTCCAAGTCGAGGGAGAGAAGTGTGCCTCTGGAGCCAGGCCTGGACACTGTACCTTGTTTGCACCAAATGAGAGGCTATAAGAGTTTGGAGGTGTAGTGTGTAGTGGGGCAACAGGAGAGGGGCAGAGTGGCTATATTTAGAGTGACCTGAGTGGGGCCGGCCTGGAGAGACAGGTGCAGGCACTGGTCATTATGGAAGAACACAAGAGCTCAGTCTGATAATACCTCATCTGACAACTACCTTAAGCTCTACCTCACTCACTATATTTAGCCTCCATTTGAGACAGCAGCCGAGGTTTAGAGCTTTGTACCAGTGTGAACAGAGACTCAGGGAATAACATTGCATGTGTGGTTAGAGATTGGACAGTGGCCGAGCTGGCACTGGACTGGAGACTGTCATCTGTGTGAAGATGACATACTAAGCTAGTGCTATTTGCTCAGTCAATATATCCAATCACAGCGGTGCTTCTGACCTGCTGCTAACACGCCTCAGAGGTACGCAAATATGAGCTGTGTGCACTTTGTCAAATCACCGTAACATCTGCTGCAACTGCACAAGTACACTATACACTCACTTGTACTGAGTATGAGAGTCTTTAATTCAAATTCTTAAGATCTCAGCTGTTTCACTTTTTAAAAAAAATCAATCGTTCAGTGAGCAAAACCAGAGCTTCTTATCTCACACAACTTGTCTGACAGCAAAACAAATATTAGCAGCAGTGTATCACATGTTGTCAACATAGTAGGCCAGCCTTGTCTGAGATGTGCCGTTCCCCGAGGGAGACAGACAAAAACAAGAACCAGGCAAAGTTTTGGGGCTGCTAAAGCTGGGGGCACAACTGCTATGTAACACTGAACAGAATAAAATGATGCAGCTTTAACTTTTAAACCAGGAACTGTCCACATGCAAATGATGCAGTTCCTTGTGGTTCTCCACCTGTCACACTGTAGTGCCCTCTCTGCATCAGTCATTGGCATGGGTAATATCCCTTCACCAGATTCAATTTGACTGTAATATCTCAGCTGCTGATTTCCATTTTATTCTTCTTTTAAAGGATGTAAAAAAAAAATTCAGCTTAGCCTCTCTAACTCTGCTTTTAGGATCATCTTCAATGCGTGAAGGCACACTTGCCCTACTCATGGTAATGTAAAGCAGGATATCAGATAGCCCTGATAATGCTGACGTATTAGGCTCTGTCATAATGAAATAATATGGTGGGCTCAAATTGCTAACACCACAAAGATCACAGAAAATTGTGAGTGCAGGGTTTGACCCTATAGAGAAGGTTATGTTGTAAAAGTCTTTAGGAAATGAGCTTCCATGCACTTCACTGGTTTATTTGTCGGTGTTTTGTTATGACAGTGTTTGAAAACAGAGAGAGACTGCAGCATGTCATTGGAGATACAGCTCTATCAGCGCTGCCTGTTGGCTGCAGACTCCAAAAATCATTGTGTGTTTGATGTATATGGCAGCGCTCTGAATACTTGTCTTGGTGCTCGGGAGCGAGGAATTTGCTGGAATAGATTTGATGAAAGTGGTGCACAGTTGTGCTGTGTTAACTGTTGCTAAGTGAACGTAGTGTGGGGTTTACCGGTGACCTTAGGTTGACTCGTCAGCCGTCAGCTGGACCTTCACCCGGCCCCATGTCGTGCTCCTTAGATCTCAGGGGAATGTGCCATTTAAACCATTAGAGTGTAATGTGAGAGTGAGGGGCTGCCGCACGGTCAGTGGTCGGTGTCAGGGTCAGCAGGCTGTGTCTGACTGTTATCTGTATTCAGTTTCATACAGCCAAGGTCACTGTCACTACACACACTCGGCATTCTGGGTAAAAAACAGAGTCAAATAATGTTGGTCCCATTGGAGGAGGCGAGGGAGAGCCAATAATGGAGAGAAGTATAAGACTGAGGTATGTGGAGGAGGCTGGAGCCAGCAGAGGTCTAACCTGCCCCGGGCCAAGACGAGCTGGAGCCCTGCCAACAACAGAGAGAGAATCTCATTTAATCAGTGCAGCCACTGAAGAAAGTGGACAAGGAATAAAGAAGCTACCGACAAATGAATGAAGGAACAAACATAACATGCTAATTCCCCCCTGGATGCTCTTAATGAATGTAGCACTACTTAAGTACAAGCCTTTTGGTAGATGGATCTATCTCTATGAATATGTAAGAGCTTATTTTCTATTATTATTATTATCTTGCTGCTCTCTGAGCGTATTTCTAGTGAATAAGACCCAGAGATGGAGAATCGCTTGAGGCTACGGTTAAATGTGGAGAGGGAAGGATATGATAAACGGCTGGTGTACATTAAGAGAAGGGTATACTTCTGGTGCTGACAGACCTAATGCTTCATAATATCTAATTTAATAATGTATTTTAGCTTGTTAATTTAATCCAGGAGTTGTATTATTAAGGTTTATACGCTGTAGGAAAACAAATAAATCCTATGATTTGTTTGCGAGCAGCAGAAGTGCACCATTAGAATAGATCTAAATGAGATAAATAGATACATCTGCTGATTTAACAGACATACGAGACCAATTAATGAAGTGAGTGTGTTATTCCATGCATTTGGATAGGTTTACTCAATTGATTTAAGGAGCTTATAGTCTTGGCAGTGTGTTTTTATAAGCATTTTCCACATATAACTCTTCACAAATGAGTCCCCAGCAGCGGTGGGCAGCTCTGACTCAGGTTCTCTTTTCATATGATGTGCCGTCCTAGTTTCTTGCGCCTCAAGCCACTTCTGAGCCACAGCCAAGCACCTCGCCCTCCATTTATCAATTGGTATTAGGCGGTGGTAGGTAGGCAGACAGGTCAATCCACCTCCAGATGGGCCCATATTAGAGACAGCCGCTCCATCCATCTGAGCCCAAACTACCCAAGCCCTTCTGCCAGGAGTTCACTTCTGAGTTAAAAAAGTCTCAGAGGGTATCTGGAACTCTTTTCTCAACATTTCAGAAGTTAGAACAGCATGTAAAAATCTGAACTTTGAATCATGTTTTTAAAATTATTTTTGTTGTTGTGTACTGATTGAGTACTTGTCAGGATGGTCCTCCATCAGAAGAAGTCGTCACCTGTGAGCTGCTATTAAAGTAAGAACCAACTGGAAATTAGTTAAATACTCTGACAATATCAAGCTTTACAGTAGACTTCGTGTTGGACAAAATGGCTGCAAATTGTGTAAACAGCACTTTATTCTATTGTATATATTACACTTTTTGCAAATGTTAGTGCAAGCCAAATTACATTGCAAGATGAATGCTAACACATATTTGTAGGATGAGTACATTATTGTATGGAGTGCTAATGCAAACTGAAAGCTAACTAAAACGCTGTCATTCTTTTGAATTTAGTTCAATCACTACCTTTGCATGGTTGTCATGTCAGCTTTCTGGAGTTTTCTCAACCAGAGAGAAAGCAAAACTCACTACTGCTTGCTTCACATAAATATATAAACTTCTAATGCATTATTCCTTCTCAAACCAATCACATTTTGAATTCGCTCTCATTGGCTTGTCAACTCTGCCACGTCTTTTCCCTCTTTCTGTTTTCCCCAGGCCTATAAAAGTTGGAGCGCTTTAATAAAAAGATGAAACGGGCCAAAAGGAAGTGTATGATGTGATGTGGATGAGAGAGATGGCGATGAATGCAGATGGATTGGCTGCGGATGGGAGCCACAGGTGACAGGTCTCCTCCATCATTCCAACTTTCTTTTTGCAAATCCCACATCTCCACTTTGCCAGTTATTCACAATCCTTTTTTTTTACTTTTGTGCCGTCTTTGTGCAAATATATAGGCTGTGGTTGTGTGGATAATTAGTGAAGGTTTATTCATTATGGATGAGAGCGGGTTCTGTGGGAGTCAGTGAGTGGGCCTCTCGCTGAGACTCATCAATTAAACAACAGAGATTCCCAGGCTTTTGATTAAAATAAAGAGGAAATATGATGATCAATGGAGGCCTGTTAGAGACTGGCAGAACTCATGGACAAAAAGTGAAGAGGGAGCAACACAGTGACAGAGAGATGGACATAAAACTAGTCAAGCCTTCAAGTTCAGATTTAAAAAGCAAGAGACTTCCACTACATTCACTCACTCAATGCAGGAGTAAACGCATCATCTGATAACACGTTTTGAAAAAGTTTTAGTGGCAGGTATTAAGGCTTGATTCTACTTTACAATTGGAACAGGTCAAAAGTTTTTTTTTTTTATAAATGACATACATAGTTTTGTCCAAACCTTCAAAACTAGCTTTTGCTTATAAGTGGAAGTGAATAGGTAGGTGGGTGGTATAACCAGTAGAATTTTGTTCACTAACTACATATCCTTTTATGAACTAGAAAGTTGGAAACTGTACAATGCCAACCATTAACTTGGTATAGAGTCAAATGCTAATGCAAGATAAATGGTCTTTTGTAGAAAAGTTTAGACCTGAACATTTTTAGCCAAATGATAATGCAAGCTAAATGCTCACACACATCATTGTAGGTGGAGTACATTATTATATGGAGTGCTATTGCAAACTAAAATAACTCAAACGCTGTCATTCTTTTGATTTTTGTTCAATTCTAATACATACAGCACTTTTCTGTTGTAAATATTCTCCTGGAGTCTTCTCAAATCTGTTTCATTCGTGGGTGACACATCAATATCAGGCTAAAGAGACTACTTTGGGACATGTATTAATTTACATGTTATTAGTCCCAAAATGTCTCATCCACTGTTTCTGGAGCCAATATTACATTTCCCTGGGCTTTCTGCAGTGATCTTATGGACCTCTTTTTATTTCCATTACACAGATTACATTAATGTTAAGTGGTGTGTTTGATTCCATTGATGGGATGAAAACTCTAAAGTTTAGCAGTGATAAATATTTCATGGGACATCAGTGGCTCTGTGGGAATCACTCGTCAGTCCACCCACGCACACCATACTTGGACCGGTGCCAGTACCATACCAGTTTTATCTGAACCAAGCCCCTGCACCCTTTAAACCTTTAAATCTTCCCTTCTGCACCGCACCTCAATCATTTCTTTGGTGTCTTTGTTACCTCTTTCATTACTCTCTTTTTGAGTTTTCTCACCTCTTGTCTCTTTGCAGTCATCTGTTTAACACTCCCAATCTTTCGGCTCCACCTGCAGAGAATCGGGGCATGTAACCGGCTTTCAACTATATCCATTAATTCATACAAGAGTGACAGTGGAAGTAAAAAGGGCTACATTTGACGGCCCAGCGGGACATTCTTCGGGGGTGAAATCCTGTTATGTAGCATGGTTCTCACACATTCACCGGGCAGCCTAGCGCACACCTACTGTCGTTCACTGAACATATGGGCTCCTCAAGAGGACTCCCACATGTTCTCCTGTCTTCTAAACACCTCCTTGAAGTCCAGGCCAAGTGCTCCGTTAGGGGGCCGCCCGCGATGCTAGCGTTAATTGATGCCATGTTTGATTACACTTGAATACAATGTGAGGGAGGTTGTTGCCAGGCTGCTGTCCAGTAAGTGGCTGTGCTTGAACTATTGTCTCTTATACCGGGCTTAACACACAAATAACTTAAATTCAGGTAAAATTGGCTTAATCCAGTTCAGTTACTCACTAGGTTTAGAAATTGACTTTTCATTACTCATCAACTGGTAGGCCTACAAGTATAATGATTTACAGTAATATATAAGTGCAGTTTTATCTTGACCAGTGAGTTTTTAATTATTATTTCTTTAATTAGCACTGAAGAAATGAGAATGTAGATATCTAGTGCATACTGACTTATTACACCTATTTACTTTTTCAGATGCTTTCCTGACCTTACCA
>JAVQKG010299909.1:0-12193 GCA_036025885.1 Hypseleotris bucephala
CCAGTCTAAGAATCTCTTTCCAAATCTGTGGCTCTTTGTCTGGATTACAACATACTTTGCAGAAACACACAAGTAAACTGTTGTCTTTCATGAATAACACATTAAACCCTTCAATAGTTCAGGGTGTCTTTGTGGCTAACAAAGTTGAGCATAAAACGAGCATAAAAATACATCTTAAATTATAGGTTTAATGGGTTTACAATACAACCTATTTTGCGGATGCCCTGAAAAAGTCCCTGACATGTGGTGCATTATGCCTTATTTTACTTAAAGGTGAGAAAAAGCACACCTTTTACTCTAGCAACCCAAGTCATGCACAACACCGGAACCACAGAAGATTGTGCATATATTCTTCTTTCATTTGCACTCTCTTTTGTTCTCTCTTTACTTCTCATCATCTGCCTCCTTGTTATCTGCAGCCCACATCTCAACCTATTTTTCCAGGTTGTCCTAGCAACGGGGGTAAAACAGAAATTATGCCTGTGCGCTCCTCTAACGTTATGTAGCATCACAGTGAAATTATCCCTTTATCTTACAAGGCATCTTCTCATTGAACCTGCACTAAAAGGCTATACAGATGTGGAGATACAATAGCTGCAGATGCACTAGATCAGAGCTAGTTACAAATGTACACAGTATGGCTGCACAATGTGTTGCATATTCTGCCATAATACCACTTATAATCTAAGTGTATAAGGTTACAGCTTTTTCTGACAGAAATTTACACTCACAATTGTCCACTCACCCTCACATTTGAAATAGTTTGATCCTGGTTCAGCCTTTTGTTTTCATCTGCCCCCAGTTATGAAATGTATGGTCTCTTTTTCATGCATAAATCTAAGGTAGTTGAAGTTTCTTTCTCATAACCCATACCAAAGGATCACTATAATTTTGGTGCCGTAGTTTTCATTATTATAGTTATGATGGTCACATGCCTTGCAATGTTATGTACCCATTGCACACAATATTATATTTTTAGTGAAGATAGTACAAGCACAACAACTTTAGGACAACTTCACTTTTCAGTTAAAATTCTGATAAATTAGATTGCAAAGACTCAATAACTGGGACAGTGCGACTTTTTCACCTCTGTGTAAATTATAATCACAAGGCACTGACATTGGTAGCATTGGGAAACGGGGAAATCCAGGGAAATGTCCTCAGTCACTAATAATGTGAACATGAGATCCCATCAGCCTGTCCCAAAGCTGGTATGCACATGTTAACTGGTCATCTGAATGCTTGGTAGTTCAAAAGATGCCTATATAGAACAATGAGACACTTATACAGCAGTGTTCCAGGATGGATGTTACAGACACTAAAATCTACTTAATAACATGATGCATGGCATTTTATTCTGCATGCACATTATAGTGGGCTCTTAAGAAGATTTATCCTCTTTGATTTGATACTCAGTGATAACATGCATTGGCCTAAAAATACCTGCAAGGTGGTGGATGAATTAGCCTAATGCATTGTAATGTTTTTTGAGACTGAGACAGCAAGCTATCCCTAAGAATAGTTTGCTATTACTTTCATTTCTAGTAGAATTTTGACAGTAAATGTATTTTAGAACTACCACCACACAGAAAAGTCAAATTAGGTAAAGGTACTGTAAATTTGTCTAAGTCTAAATAAATATACAACTTGCACACACTGTCTTAAGACTGTGCTTTGCAGGTTGCTGTGCTCAGCTTCCTGTCCCATGCGACAGGTAACACTTGTAGCGAGGACAGCGGGCCTGATAAGCCAACTCAAAGATAAGTGAGGCTGCAGTTGTCAACTATGTGGCTTCCTGTGACAAGTCACTATTTTTCACCTTCATATATTGTGATAACAATCATCACAAAGCAAAGTGTATTCTGATATGATGCAGCCCCCAAATACAAAAACAATTTAAGTTGCAGAAAGATGACTTATGAACATCATTTTAAATTGTTTACTGACATAGTATAATACAACATTTGTTTAAGGTAGGTTTGAGACAAAATAGTTAATAATAGTTAAAAACACAGTCATGTGACCTCACATTTCCTTCCAAAATTCCATTTGTTCTTTAAAAATTTCATCAGACAGTGGCTACAAACATCTTTCTGTCTCTTGTGTTTGTGGAGCTAAACCAGATAAAAGTAGTTCCTTGCTATAAGCCAAGGCAGTGGATTTCTGTCATAATCCTGGATCCAGATGTTCATCCAGGCTCCACCAAAATGAATATGTGTCTTGCTCATTTGCTTTTTGTGATACAGCACTGTGTAATGTACTGTATAACATCAGCTTTAACTTCTAATTTAAAAAAAGAACTCTATTTTTATATGCTCATATTTAGCGGCTCGAGTTGGATCCTTAGCACTCCACTGGACATAGACTGACCCAAACAGTCCACTGCTCCACTATGTATAGTTTTTCAATGAAGTTCGTTGTGCATGGAGACTTGTAAAATACTTTTGGAAACTTTTTTTGTGAGGGGTCGCTTACATTCTGGCATGAGAGAGCAGGGGTCTGGTAAATGCACACTGTATCGGCCTTATGTGGGCTCGTTGTTACTGTAGCTATAGCGGACATTTGGTATGCGAGTCAAAGCTCCTTGTCTGAATGAGATCTAGTGTTCAGGAGTTGGCCGTTGTCATGCACTTTTCCAGAGACATGCAGCTCTGAAAAGTCTTTTTTTGTAAGTGCACAACCCACACATTTACTTACTTAGGTTAGTGTTGTGTAAGATCGTCCTTTTTGGGTTTCTGAGGTAGACTAAAACTTTTGCTTAGCGTCAGTTTTTCTAAGGCGGTGGTGTATGCTGCATATGCAGGTGTGATTTCAACACGCAAGATTCAAAAATGGGTAGCTTACTGAGAAACCACAACATCAAAGTGAAGTGCAATTTATTTAGTTCAGACCAAACCTTCTTTCTTGCTGTCTTCACTCTAGCTCTTTCCATATTCAACTCATTGTATAAGTTCGAGTGCAAAGTTTAATACTATGCATATTTCTTTATTTAGCCAAAAAGTCTGCTTTTTATGCAGAGACCAGACTATTCTTTGGTGCACACACAGCCTCTGTTCTAGTTACAAAAAAGAAGTGTAAAGTCTGAAGTTCATTGCTTATTTTGAGAATGTGACTTCATCGCTATGGAACTCAATGCAGATACAGACCCTAGCCTCGCAGAGTGTACAGCGCAATAGGCAGACAAAGCATTTCATGATAAATGTGATCATTCTCGTGCAGTATGATAAAACATTTCAATTACAATACTGACAATGATAACTTTAAAAATTGGATGAAAAATTGTTTGTATCAAATGTGTCTTCACATAAAAAGTAACACCTCATATCAGTAGCACTTTTAAGTGGTATTCTGAATCTTTGTGTGTTTACATCACCATGGTATCAAAGTCTGGTAAAAGTCAAGTTAAGGTTAAAATGTCTGATATTGTAACAAGACTAATCTTGATGTGTCTTCTCTCATGTGCTCTGCAGGCAGTGGGCCCATTCAGCTGTGGCAGTTTCTTCTGGAGCTGCTGACCGACAAGTCGTGCCAGTCCTTCATCAGCTGGACAGGAGACGGCTGGGAATTCAAGCTCTCTGACCCCGACGAGGTGAGAGACCATGACCCTGTGGGGTTGATGGCACACGTACTGGGAGGTCTTAAGTCTTTAGCCAGATGACAAAGACATCATGTTTTATTGTGGAGAAAAAAACAAGCATGATTAAAGTCTTCCCAAAGCTTTGTCTGGTTTAGCTAAGACTAGGCTATTGTCAAAGCTTGTCAAATAAAGGACAGATTATCAGTGACACTGGTTGTCAAACAAGATTGGCGCAGCTCGAGGTCCCGAGGCCCCCGATTTTGGTGTTCACATCTTGATTTAGTTGAATGTAGAGCCAGATTTGTGCCTGTTTTAGTCCTGCTCTGGTAGGAGGGTTGAACTTGATGTGTCGAAAGCTGCTTTGCCTTCGTTAAGACTTGGTGTAGCCCGAATTTCATCCTGGTTTAGAGATCAGAAAGTTCTGGTTTAGACGAATTCTAGTCTATTAAACTTGTATTTGGAAAGTAATATTTCAGAGTTTGAGAATCAATGATCAATCACATTTTTATCTAAACACACACAAACAATGTTTTTAATAAAGCCAATACATTGTCTTTTGTTTTCAGGTTGCTCGAAGATGGGGAAAGAGGAAAAACAAGCCCAAGATGAACTACGAGAAGCTTAGCCGTGGATTGCGTTACTACTACGACAAGAATATCATCCACAAAACATCTGGGAAACGCTATGTCTACCGTTTTGTGTGTGACTTGAAAAGCTTGCTGGGCTATACACCTGAAGAGCTGCATGCAATGTTGGACGTTAAGCCTGATACAGATGAGTGAAGAGATACAAAAAGGTGAAGACAAACATTAAAGGGGCCAAGTGGACTGTGGGTCTCATAAAGTGGTCTTAACTGTTTATTAAAAGTTGAAAAACTGTTTTTGCGGACCAAAATGTTTTTATTGACCAACTATGACTGGTCCTTACCCTCCTCTGAGCACTTGACTCTCAGAGCTTGTTTTAAAAAGAAGGCACAAGCCAAAAGTGTGTATGCATAACCCTGTTGCATTTGAGATACATCTGTGTTTGAGCGAGGGAATGTGTGATATATACTGTAAACTGTTATTAGCAGCTCAAAAGCAGAAGACGGGTAGAGTTCAGGTTCCATTTTATGTAGTAAATAAGTAGCACAAAGAGGCGAAGTGAAATGACCTTAGTGCTTAGAGGAAAAAAATGTGCTGACAACCAAAAGAATTTGACTTTAGGTAGCAAGAAAGCAGGTGGAAACTTTCCACTCCGAATGTTTGCCAAAATGTCTAAACAGAACTGAAGAAGGAGTAATGTCATATTTATATACAGTGAAGCACAATTTTATGTTTGACAAAGAGAGTTGTTTTGAGCTCGGACCAAATAAGTGTCAGTTACAGTCTGTTATTTTGCAAATTGTCCTAGATTTGTGCCAGTACCACATTGTCTTTATGTAACTTGTCAGGCGTATACTGGAAAGTGTTTCTATCTTATCTACCTGCCATTGACTGTTGAACCAAACATTGGCCAAGTTTAGCCTGTAAATGTAATTTGCTGATATATTCTCAGTGCTATTGTGGCCTTGTGCTTGTAAAGCGTTAAGCCCGAGCCACATTACTCATAGTAAAAGTGTCTCACAGACAACTGAAAGTAGCCGTTGCTTTTGAAACTGATGCTTTCACCACCCAGTACATGTTTTTCACGTCGTTAGACACATATTGTGACTGAAACTTATGCATTTTGCATATGCCATTCATCAGTATTAGCAAACTATAGACAATCTATGAGGGGAGATGAAAAAGCCTTTTGGTTGAAGTTGTTTTTATGCAGAATAACTATATTATTATTAATATTATTATGTCACTTCACTGTCAATGTTAAATTTGTTTTAGATGTGTTTTGATCATCTTGAGGTAGCCTCTACCAGAAAATGTTTAGACCATTTCAGTATATATGCAGTATTTTGTTTTTCTTATAAAGTGGTCCAGTGTAGTGTGAAGTAAGGCTATTGAAGGTCAGAGAATGAGTGTATTGTAATAATGTTGAGGAGATGGCAGGGATGTGCAGGTGAAGGTTATAGGTTGAAACAGCAGATAAAAGACATGAATGCACGTTGGGATACATTGAAAGTATGCATTAAATGGGTCATGACTGTCCTCTAAGTGGAATGTAGCTTTAAATATAAAATAAGACTACATAAAAGACACATTTAGTTTTGTCTGGTGCTTGAACAAATGTTGAATCCATACAGTGGGAATAATTGCTTGCCTTATGGGGAATTCCAAAGTTGTGATTGTTTGCCATGGCTAACTGTTACCAATATGGATCAAAATAGCCTGTATATTTGTTCAGATTGAATTTCACAAAGTCGTATCGAGACCAGGATTACACAAATAAGATAGGCACAAAGCAGAATAATAACTAAAACTCTTGTGAGGTCTCTGGAAAAAGTTGACTTTTAAGTACTGTTAAATGTAGACAGTTTTATGGATGTCTTATATTGGTTTTCATCTACAAATACTGTAAATTTGTGTGATAATTTGTCAAAAGATTGTCTAAAATTGTGATATGGAAACACATCTTCACCAATGCCTTTCAAGTGAATCCTCATGCAAGTATTAGGCATCACTGTAACTGACCGTGACACCACACTCTTCTTTTTTGTTTTATGTTTTAAGCTTTACCAATATTTAACTGTAATGTTTTTATGCCATTGAGAAAAACAGTGTTCAGCACAAGGTCATAATGTTTGCCTGGTTAACTTCATTTCATTCAAGCATCTATAAGCAGATTTTCTGTGACTCAAAATGTTATTTTAAAATGATTGAGGAATGGATTTTTGTTAAATGTCACAGAATACACTCCACTGCAGGTCTTGTGTATTACAGGTAGTTTGTGGCATAAGCATATCTCATGATGGATCGTGAAGGAAAAACATATAGATTTTTTTTGTATATTTTATAGTGTTTCTGTATTTTTGTTATGAGATATTTTTTATTGTCTTAGTTTGCAGACATTTGAATATTTTCAATAATTTATATTTTATAAAGACGAAATGCAGACAGCTGGTGCTCTCATGGGAATTTCAAAAAGGTAGCACAGGACAACTTATTGTAGCGACATTTTTTTGTTATTTTTGTTTTTGTTTTTTTTTATTCATTTTTTTTATAGAAAATCAACCTGTCTGCTATAGAAAAAGGCTGATGCTGGCCCATCAATGATTTCTGCTGGAAAGTTTTATAAACTGTAGCTTCTATTTCTAAAATGTACTTAATGTACTTCAAATGTTATGAAATATATGTGAACAAAGAATTTGTGTTTGAGTTGTATTTTTTCTTTTATGCACCTATGTTCTGATGCACTGATCTACTCAGAACATTTGTTTTCACCTTTCTGCATAAATACTGAATATGAATGAACAAACCTCACATTAAAATCAAGAAAGCAACAGCCCACCTATTATTTTAACAGCAAATGCTAATCTAGACATTAATACATCGATAGTCACACTGTCCCAACAAACCGAGTCATTGTTTTATATGTGGCACTGTTTCCTTCAAAGGCGTCTTGACTTTCTTTGAAATACATGTAAACCCTGGTGTGTCCCTTGCACGGTGATGAGGTGACGTCAGATCAGAACCAGCACACTGTGGCCCATTCATGTGCTTGTAACCTCAGGCTCATATAAATTCCATTGTAGATCGAAAACATGCAGCACTGTGGCTGACTGCCCTGACTGCACAGCTGTTTGGCTCTGATGCTGCAGCAGTGAGATGTACATTGAATAGTTCTTTCCTTGTAAATGAAACACACATTATGCACAAACTGCTTACATGAAGACTTGTACATTGTGGATGGAGGTCAGTAGAGTAGCAAAAATGGTACAGATGTAAAAGTATAATGTTACTTCAAGATACAGTATTACTCAAATACAAGTAAAATGTTACCACAATAATTAATTTCAATAGAAAATCTACAGCAAGAGTAAAACACATGTAGTGTAAAGTACTGAGTTTGAACATAACGTAACATAACAAGTTTTAAGAGTATTGTTACTTCAGAATATTGCACAGGTAGAAGTAAAGTGTTAAAACCCTTGTGAAAAGTAACTGAGTGAAAGTATCTTACCACTACCCACTACAGTACAGCATAACACGTGCAAACATATTCAAACATAGCTTACATAGACTAGACTTTTACAATTGAGGGCCTGTTGCTGTTATGTGCAGAGGGCAGTTTGAGGTTATCCAGGTGGTTCTTTTCCTGTCCCACCTCCACAGCTTGAACTGCGCTGTTGATCTAATCCAGACCTGATTCTGGGGCTGCTATTTTAAATACTTGTTCAGACTGTACATGCTCCAAAAATCCTGCAAAACTCAAACCATCACCATAGCACTTGTACCCTCTCGTATCTCATCCAAACAATGACTGGGCCAAGCTTGTAAATAAGTCTTTCTTTTTCATTCATAGATTTAACACAAGCTAGAAGACAGTAGACAGACACACACAAAAATTAACTAGACAAAAAAGAGCCATTGCGAGTTTTAGCTCATTTGTCTGATTTCAAATGTAAATATTTAACTAAAAGATCTTACAAAATGACATGTGTCATTTGGATGTAGTACTAACAGAACTGAGAGAGACATATTATGTGTTGCAGACCTGCATGAACGCAGGATCCTTGAGAAACATTTGACTTGCTGTTTCCACTATAGTCCACATGTGGAGTCATTTTATAAATTGCAATTTTATGTAATTTCCAAACAAAACTTGATCTTAATTGCTGCGAGTTACAAAGTGTGACCAGATAATCAGGTCATAGGTTCCATAGTCTGATACAATCATCACACTTACACCAACGCATGTCAGTGAGATATGAATCAGATTGTCAGTTTCACAGTGTTGCATAAAATTATCTCAAAAGTTGACAAAACAAGAACAACATATGGTTGACACAAAAATCAAAAATGTATTTATTCATATATTTATTTATTATGTGTTGAGTTTCTCTAATTTCAATACATGCAGCCTCCTGACAATTTACTTACAGAATATCACCTATGTTTAACCCTTGAATTAATCCAAGCTTTAGCTACCAACACATAACATGTAATCTATTCTATTTGAATGATGTCCTCTGACGCACAAAAAAACAAGACGTTGGTTCCATTACGTAGATTAGTTGTGAAATATGACCACTTTGTCCCCAAAGACCCCACTGCACTGGTGCCATGGGATGATGATCCACTGTCCTTATGTGCAAGCTATCGTTAGAGAGTAAATTTATTCTGTCTAGATTTTAAGGACTGTCACATAATGGAGCAGTTTTATAAATTTTCCTCTATCAAAAATACATCTACAGAAAGTAATTAAATAGTTGCATGGCTGCTTTGTTTAGCTGTGCATGAATGAATACAAGAAAGGCCATGGCAAAAGGTTTAACTTTTATAATGACAACTTTTTCGTAGTTCTAATTTTATGACAATGCTTTGTCCTCTGATTCTCTCTTGAACATATCCTAAAACCTATTGTTAAAGATTTGCAGGTAACTTTAAAACAGCATGTCTGTAGATTTGCCAGAGCCCCTTGCTTCCCTGTTACATTTCTGGTCTCATTTATCTCGCTGTGGCTCAGATGTGTTGAAGCACCTTTTGGCAGGTGTGGCAACTGTATTATCCCCGCGTATGAAGGGCAGATCCGGGCCGTCCCCTGCTTTGGCTTGTGATTTGCATTTTTATTGCTGTTGTCGTACCTTCAGTTAATACACCATTGACTTCCACAGACACCCCTAGACCTAACTGGGTAACCTTGCTCTTCCCAACTTGAAATGAGAGATCGCTATTGGCCCGAGCCGCAGTACCATTCGACCTGGCATTCTGAGACGGAAATGGAGTGTCCTCTCATGTTAATGTGGACTTTCCATTAGAAAAGATGATTGATTTGTGCTGGTCCAATGTGATGAATAGGTAGAAGACAGGACAATAGAAGAAAGAAATGAAGCTTTATATGAAGGTGATGCATTGTGTGAACTAGAGTGTGACTGCATCAGGTTGTTGATGGTGGGGGTGGGGAGAGGGGGGACAGGGGTCCGAAAATGAAGACTTAAAGAAATGTGAGATGAAATGGAAGGTTGAATACAAGAGAAAGAGGGTTAGAAAGTGTCAGGGAGGCGAGACTGAATGCAGAGCAATGGCAAAAGTGCCAGAAGCTCAACTGCATTTATTAAGTATTTACAAGCTAAGGAAGTGCGATCTTTATTAATGAAGGAATCTGCTCATTCTTCTAGTTTTGGGCCTATCAACATAAAACAGTGTTTCGCAAACTATTTCAAACAAATGAACACTTTGACATAAAGAATGGATTTGTGGACCGTCTAACCATGGTGTATTGAGACTAAATTTGAACTTTGTTATCAAACTAAATTTATGGCCTTATTTGGCTACGTTTTTCATTTAATTTTTTATAGGGAAGCAAAATGCTGAGTGGGTTTTAAAGCCTCACTTAATGGCAAAACATCAAGACTTAATTTGTCAGTTTTTTGTTTGTAGTATCATTTGAAAGTCCTAACTTAACGATACAAATTTAGTTTGTTGTGCTGTTAAATAAATAGTATGCGTTTTAAGGGGGTTATTTAGGTTGAAGTGTATATTCTGTGCTAAAAGGTGGGACACTCTGAAATTTGTGAAGGGAGTTGGAATAAAACAAAGTTTGGGCCTTGTCCAGTTAAACAAGCAAATGTTTCTGCTTTTATTTTACAGTGAGTCGACTGGGATACAGCAACTTTCCCAGGACATCTGCTCCCCAACACCCACGTTTCAAATTTGAACCAATTGTTGTGTCTCTTCCACTATTAGGGCCAGAAAACTCTTGCCTCTGATTGGCTGCTCTAGACAGGGCCCAGAAAGGGACGGCTGAACCCTGAGAATTTTCCGAAACATTTTCTTCTCGGTCTTGACTTTAGCCGGCATCTGTTTCCTATCAACGCTAGTGAAAAGACTGATTCTCTTTCTGCTGCACACATACAAACACACACATGCACACACACCACACACATGCACACACACACACTCTTCTAGTTGTAACTGTCAAGTGATTTTACACTGTGAGATTAAACATGTATTGTGTCCATTATCTTTCAGTTCAGTATATACAAGTGCTTTTCTGAAATGCTTTGCCTTTGTATATCTACATGTTAGATAAACTGGTTTCACATTTTCAGTACAGCTGTGACACCAAAAAATATCACTGGGCTAGCCAAGAGAGATTATAGAAAAAAAAACGTCAACTGAAACTTAAAGGGGCCCAATTGACTTTTCTGAACTTTGTGTCTTGTTTGATTGTTGTTTCAGTTGACACCCCACCTTGCAACTTCAATTGTTTGTATTATCTGTAATTAAAACATGGGTGTGGCCAACAGGGAGAAAGAGAGTCATGCCCCTTTCTGAGCCTTTTCAGCTTATATAATGTGTAGTGAAGACGTGAACAAAATTTATTCTAAAGGGCTAAAGAAAAAGCTTTTGCTTGCTTTTAGTTTACAATCTTATACAACTCTAGACCTGAACCTTTCCTAAACACCCCTTTTGTCCATAACCATTTGCTAGTCAGGTCCTCATATGTGGCCATTATTGCATGACTTTTAACTTCAACATGTCAACAAACTGTATAAAACCCTTCTTATTATAGCAGGTACTTTCCACACATTTTCAGAAATAACCTCTGTGATTCAGTGTAGGCAAAAAGAAACACACAATCTGAGACAGCAGTTTGTAGCAATAGCTCACTATTATCAGTAAGCCTGACTCTGTTGTTTCAGCCAGAAAACTGCTTAATAGGCTTTGGCAACACCGATCATGAGAGAAATCACTCAAATTTTGTGAACTGGTTGGAGTCACATTCATCATCAAAATGCAGTATACATTAATGCAAACTAAAGTGCATTATTTAAGGACTAAGTACATAACAAGCTAACCCAAGATAAAGATGTAACAAGGTCTGATTTTTCGTTTCCTCTCCTTTGAACTTTGACCCCCAGCACCATTGGTTTTGCAGTGCTGCTCCTGCTGAGCTGTGCCTGATTTACAACACAGTAGTGCTGACTGGTTTTCTGAAGTAATCCTGGGTCAGGCCAAACTAGTAAATCTATAAGTTGCCACTTCAGAAGAGTTGAAACCTACATTTTAACTGCATGTATTCTGTTTTAAAACTACAAGATGGAACCGCTTTACTGGTATACTTTTTACTTTGAAGGATATGTGTGAGATTGTGAGAAATCTATTATGGAGAAGCTGTGGTTGTAGGAAGACCACATGGTAAAAGCTGCATTTTTAAATGTAAATTGTAATTTAAAGAGAGTCAATTTATCCTCACTCATAAAGTATCATGATTTAACTGTAACCAAGTGCTACCATGAGCCACTCTTTTTTATTTTTCAGTCTAGGTAGTGAGATGCATGGTTACAACCTTCACTTAAATTATGTTGAGCATTAATGGTTACATTATGCTAATCCTAAATGGAAAAGTTAGCCCCCCAAAAATAAACTAGACCCAGGCTGTCGTAAACGACAGCAAATGTATATCGGCGAAACGCCCCATGCGTCTGCGTCAACTGCTATAAGACCGACTGCCTTATGGCGGAGGAGGTGGTGGAAG
>JAVQKG010299910.1:0-10878 GCA_036025885.1 Hypseleotris bucephala
GGCGTCCTTATAGGGTCTACGTATCTGCAAAGTTTCAAAGTGATCGGGCATTTCGTTTTTGAGTTATCGCGGTCACACGGCCAATCTGCGGACGCGGACGCGGGCGCGGACGCGGACGAACGTGAAACCATAATATCGCCGAACGCATTGCGTTCCGCCGATATAAATATAAATCTAAACTGACATTGGATTTAGATATTCTTCATGTTCACTCGCTGCTTCTAGTCTTAAATGTCCTATATAGTGCTTTTTTTTGCACATTTCACAGTCTATTTTGGATACATCAAACACACAATATGATTTAATACAAACTGTTCTCTGGACTCGATGAAAAACGATTTGATTAGACTACACACCTGTCTCACCTTTCAATGTATCAAGACAAGACTAAACCATTTGTGTTTTTTTTTTACTTTACAGCTAAACATACCTTTTCTTGAATTAGATATGTTGGCTAATGGTGGCAGCAACAATGATTCTCTGGATGCATTTGTTGACAGGAAAAGGTGAATACCATGGTCAATCTGTTTTGAGCACATGGAGAGGACTATAGCTCACCATAATTAATTAATCAAACATACTTAAATAAAACAAAACACAACGTTGGGTATGAATTTGAAATAGAATCATTAGAACACTCACTTTGCTATAATACAGGACTTTTAGGTTGCATTTTAATAGCTAAGATGTATTTTATTATTTTTTGTATGTAGTTGTTGGGTACCTCTTAATTACCTGGAAAGTTTACAGGAGACTCTAGAATTGAGGATAGCTATTACTTTACACTGATATAAATATATAAACAACAGTGAAATTATAATCCAAACCGTCAATTTTAGAGAAGGCCTTTTTGACCATCACCAAACACACCATGACAATCACACAAACATATTTATAAATTGACAAAGTGGGTGAAGAGATTGGCTTAACAATGTATGAATTAGAGTGGGGTCTGGCAGCAGTAGTGACTCATTATGATGGTAAAGATTGCTATTACTTACACCAATATACAGTATATTGTACAGTGGTATTTACTTGTAGGTGCACTTCCAGGAACTCTCTGGTGTCCAAAAAGTGCATGTTTTTCATTTCACGGCACACCGACCTTCACAAAAGGTTGAATCTACACTATTGTTTTAACAATGCACAAACAAAATATGCTCATATAAAAACGTTAAAGGTCACTTCTGTGTTCCACAATGACTCAGAAGGTCAGCCATTATCCAAAAGGTTTTGTTAGATAACTGCACCTTTCATTCACATGGTCAATTCTACCTAAATCAGTTTGTGTAGAGCTAAATAACAAAGAAGATGTTTTTATATTAACACCATGCATAGTTTTGTACAATATGTCTATCACTGATTTGTGCACATGATTGCTTAGGCTTGCAAATGAGCAAATGAAAGCTGTATTGGCAGTGTTTTTTTTTAAATAACCACAACCATTGATGCTGTTTACCATTTAAGTGCAATAAAATGCACACATAATCACCATGCCATTGCCCTTATTGTCAGCTTGTCATAGTCATTATGGAAAGAGTATATTATAGCTTCAGTTAGTATTCACTGCCATATATACTTCGTGGTCTCAAATAACCTTATTTCTATATTAGTGGAAGATTATTGAATACGTTAGCCTTAATCCAGCTTTAGCAGCTCTATCTACCCGACCTCATAGTAAAGTATAAACTCTATATAGATGCTTACACTGCGTTGTAACTGCTGCATCTTCCCCCTTTTTCACACACTCCCCCCTCTTCCCAAGACTTGGCACAAATATTCTTCTACACACACAGGCACGCATAGCTCTTTTTGACCACTACCTTCAAACAAACAGTAAACCGGAGATGGGGCGCCAGCGTAGGGCCAGCTGAAGTGCACTACAAAACAAGGGAACCTCCTCCAAAACCTAAAAGAAGAAGATATGAGAAGCATACAGTATGAAAGAAACCAGGAAAACAACGTTAAAATCATCGATAGATACATTGGGAATAACAAGGTAAGTGCCGAGTGGGATAGGGGCGGTGTGAAGGACGCTATAGGTGCGTTTAGGTAATGAAAAAATGAATGGAAAAAGGTGCAGCTTCATTGAGGGAGAGAAATGGGCCACTTCAAGGACACAAATGGCACCCCACATGCACACAACTAAAGGGGAGTGTCAACGGGGCAGGAGCTAAAAGTGGACAATGGCTAATGCGCTAGGAGAATGCAAGGGAGTTTGTAATAGTGAATCTTATTATAAAGTATAGAATTGCATTGATGTTTTTTGTTCCTTTGAGCTCAGTTGGTTAACAGCTAGCTTGTAACAGTGGATATTGTTGGAATAGGGCTAAGTGTTTTTTGCTTCTCGAAGTATGTGGGTTATGTTTAAGTGTTAAAATAAAGCAGGCAAACAAAGCATGCTTGTTGTATAGGCCTCATTAGCTACTTTTCAGTGTGTAGCATGTTAAGTTTTAGATATTTTGCACTGAATTTGGGGCACTTTTAAAACATGGAGGCTAAGTATTTTATTTCCTCTTCCTATATAACATCTGCAGACTTCACTTAGTATGGTGTAATCTTGTATGAAAATTTGTTTTATTTTTATTTTGTGTAAATGGCAAGTGGCAACATACAATCATAAAAATTGGAGTGTACTGCCTATCAATGGATATCTGAATAAAAAAGGTATTTAAAGATACTGTAGCTTGAGTCAGGAAATAATTTATTATGATAAACTATGGCATATTAGATACAGCTTCTATGTGTGCATTTCTTATTCCTTTTCTCATTATTGCGTTATTAATATTTCCAATTCCCCTAAGGCCCTAGCTTATAACGCAAACCCTGTAATAAAACTTTAATAGTAAATAATTTGATATCCCATTTGAAGCAAGCGTTCAGTGCCATAGATCAGATTTTGTAAACTTAATTAGTAGTATAAATACTTGTTGGTTTATAGTGGGTGCAATGGTCCCTTCCTGTAGTCTCTAAAGAGCCCTTGAGCAAGACACTTAGCCTCCCGCTGCTGCAGTGGAGCTGGGTGAGGAAGCGGCTTCCCGGTGCTTATGTAGATGTGGGTATTTTAATGAGGCACTATAAGGTAAAGTGTACCAACTCAGCATTCTTCTGACTGGGTAAACAAAAGTAAAAATAAAGTGGTTTAAGGAGCTGTAGGGAGGACTGCCCTGATGAAGTTTAGTCATTAGGCAGCAGCTTTGTGGAGATATTGTGGAAGTCTATTCTAAGGGATTAGAATAATTGAGCGTATATGCTACAATTTAATGTTGCTAAGTGAGGCGCTGTGCTGAAAATAGCAGTAAGGTGTTAAAAAATGCCTAGCTAGACCACACATCTTTCTGTCTGCTATGGAAATGAAAAAAAAATCTCTTTCATGTTTTTCCACTTTTTCTATCTCTGCAAAATCATGGGCCTTAGGCTGCAGGGTACTCTCGGGACAATGACCACTTAGTTGCAGGGCTGACACATACACAGATTTCTAACCCTTCCATTCATTCTATGGGCAGTTTAGATTTTGTTGTTTTGCAGTGGGAAAAAGCTCAGAATGAAACCTCCTTGAATTCATTTTAACATACCACCTTGCAATCAAATTAGCAGTGGCTGTAGAATTGAATGCATTTTCACTATTAACTTTTAGTCAGTATGATACTATTTGGTACCTCTACAGTGGGGATCGAAAGTTTGGGCACCTCAGGTAATAATATGTATTAATGTGCATAAAGATGCCAAGGAAAGATGGAAAAATCTCCAAAAGGCATCAAATTACAGATGAGACATTCTTATAATATGTCAAAAAAGTTAGATTTTATTTCCATTATTTACACTTTCAAAATGACAGAAAACAACATAATGGTGTCTGGGCAGAGTTAATTACCTTGTACTGCCCCCTTTGGCAATTATCACAGCTTGTGAACGCTTTTTGTAGCCAGCTAAGAGTCTTTCAATTCTTGTTTGAGGTATCTTCGCCCATTCTTCCTCACAAAAGTCTTCCAGTGCCTTGAGATTTCTGGGCTTTTTACCAGGGGTGCCCAAACTTTCAATCTCCACTGTATACTATTTTGAGATAGGTCCAAATACTAACTTTAGCCACAATGGGTCACTACTGTACAACATAAAATTATTAGTTTTAGTGGACTTTTGTGAGACTTGACTTGACACTTGATGCTTTATATTTAAAAAATCTTTTTTAAGGATCAAAAATGCTGATTTATTGAATTATTATGGCACATCTCTGCACCATATTCCATAACTGTATTGATACATGTGTCTGTTTGCTCATTGAGATTATATTGTGTGAGTGCTGTCTTGCTGAGTGTTTGTGTGTGTGGTCTGCTGTAGATCCCAGAAGCACAAGCCTTAGGGACAGTGTGTAGTGTCAATATTATCTTTCAGCTCTTAGGGCAAATGAATGCAAGAACAGCTCTTTCCTCTAATTATGCACCGGTGAGGCCCATAGGACAAGGAGGTCTATCTAATAGGCCCATTCTGCTCAAAGACATTATTTCCGACACGGTCTTTTGTGGGTTTCTCCTTGGTGCATACAATAAATTTCAGTTTTTTAGTGTAATGTCAGTGCTGTGTGACCTATTAGAAATGCTCACTCTAGATTTTGTGCTTGGAGCTGATGGGTAGTATTTAGTATGTATATTGCATTATCATACTTCAGCCACAAGGGGCCAGTAAAAGAAAAATACTATAACTTTTGTATACTTTATCAGTTTTAATTTTGGGATACACCATTTTGGCTCATTGGAGAGAGCATTTACCCCTGAACTTGAGATTCCGGATGTGAGATCTGGGCCTTATAACTTCACCATTTCGAGATAGGGTCAATGCCTTTGTGGAAACACTCTTCATAGTCAAGTCAAGTGTAATTGAAATATGCTATACTTAGACACCTTATTATGTATTGTCATTGTATCCTATTCACTATCCTATTTCACAGGTGTCTGGAGCCTATTACAGTAACTATGGGCGTCAAGCGGGGTACACTCTAGACAATGGCCAGTTAATCGCAGGGCTGACTCTGAAATGTACACAGACAGACAACCATTCACACACTTATTCATTCACTAGGGACAAATTATATTGACCAAATATCTTAGAACATGCATGTCTTTGGACGGTGGTGAGGAAGCTGGAGAGAACCCACACATCTTTAAAGTAGACACACACTGATAAAGCAGTGACGAGTTGTTTCAAATAAGCTCTGTGATTGTAAAGGAAATCATTGTGTTTAACAAAGGATCACAGACCAGGTTATTCAGCTATCACAGGTCACCGTCCATCAAACTGCAGCCAATCACAGGTCACCATTCATCAAATCCAAATCTATAGGAACACAAGGGCATATCCTAATTAAGGTGGGCTAAAACATTGGTTAGTAAAGGACAGTCTGATCTCATTTAAGATTTCACTTGTGGTATTTACATTTTATATTTTATTAAATGTACAAATGGTTGGATGACGTAATAAAAATTATTAATATGAGATGGGCTATAAAGTCGTTGTAATTTAGAAATTGAAATTCTGGAACACAGCGATTATATTGTTTTAATCATACATTATTAATGCATTGGATATAAATATACGTGTGGGACTGCAGTTTTGTCATTCGCAAGGTTATATCCCCTTTAAAGCGGGCCTGTTAATTTAGAAAACAATGGATAGTAAAAACAAAATAGAATCGTAGGACATTCTGTTACATTACATTTGTGTATTGACATTCTATTCACAGTAAATTGCATTATTAATAACATATTGTTGCTTTTACTGCTTGGGAAGAGTGAGCTATAAATAGTCAATAACCAGATGGGATAAAAAAAAACGGTCATAACTTTTCTTTGTAGTCAGTCAATTGGAAGAAAATAAATTGATGATAGCCTTTAGCTGAAGCCTAATCTTAAATATTCTTAGTAAAAATTGCATCACTTACCTTGATCATTGAACACTTAACACATGCTGCTTCATTTACAGACAATTCACCTCAATGTTATGATCAGATATAGATGTTTGTCATAAAAATGTACGTAAAATGGCATGGTTAGATGTCTTAGCAAGAAGGTATTGCAGCTATTATGTTTTCTTTCCTTGTTCTATGCTTTTGCTGAATGTGTAGATGTCTGTCTGTGTCAGCCCTGTTACCAATTGGCTGTTCTTGTACATTGTAGCCCACTTAAGGCCCATAGTTAGGGATAGAAAATACATTTGTAATGGAGGGAATATTGTCGATACTACTTGTATACTGCTGGCGTGTGGCCGTTTATTGACTGATACATCTCACATTCTGTATAACCTACCCACTTTTGACATGTTTTTCAATCCTCATAGTAACGCTGTTCAATATTGTCTTTTTTGTAACACAACATTGTCAAAATCCAAAATTTTTTCAAATGTCAAACAACCTTTAAAAGTTGAATCTGAATTGTTAAAGCCAGGAGATTTGCAGCTCCCAGACTGATACATTATTAATGCCATTGATCCTAATAGTCTTGTGTTGTTTGTGGTTGTGTTTTGGCAGGTTTTGTGGCACTTGGACATTTTCCGCCGGAGTTTTCGACAGCTGACCACACACAAGTGCATGGAGGACTCATGTATCTTCTGCGCTCTCAAGGTAATACAAAAGAAACTATGGGGAAACCAGGTTAAAAACATGTCTTAACAGATCTCAACCAGTTATCAATGAGGTCTGAACAGGGTCTTAACTAAACTAGAACTAAACCAGGACTATGCAAGGAAAAAAAACATGTTTCAATTAATTATAAGTTGGGATGTTCTGACATATTGCATCAGAATCGGTATCGTTCAAATTGATAATCAAAATACTAGTATCGATATGGGCCAAGAAATTTCACATCGGTGCATCCCTAATTGTACGTTCTACACCAGGACTAAACCTGGTCTCAATTTGGCCTTAGCAGGTTCTAAATAAGCTTTAGGAAATATAGTACACATAGTACCGTAGCAAGGAAATTGCTACGGTACTATGTTTGCTCCAAGTACCGTAGCAATTTCCTAATGTTGTGAACCTGTTCACTCATATGGCAATAAAACCTTTCTGATTCTGATTTAAACCAGGACTAAACCAGAACGAAATTAGGGCTAAACTAGGTCTAAAATAGCCCCAAAACAGGTCTCAACCAGGACTATACCAGGTCTAAAGTAGGACAAATTCAAGAATATTAAAACCTCCACTGGCCCCTGGTTACAACATGATCTTACTTTAAAAGGGTCTTGACTTTTTGCTTGTCTTTCCTACTGTGTATATTTCACATTATGTTTATATCCTCCGTCAACTATGGGCTTTAGGTGGGGTACATCCTGAACAATGGCCAGTTAACACCAGGACTCATTAAGAGACACAATGACAGACAGCCATTGACTATCACACTTTTTGGGCAATTCATTTCAAAGCTAAAGACTAATTTTTAAGGCAGTTGCTTTCCGAGACCTTTAAAAGTAAGATGAAATTTTGCTGCTGTTATTTAAGACTAGACAGGGTTTAACCACCAACTCAAGCACCTTTGATTCTGTGTCTTCAATGCAGACTTACATTAATTTATTCTATATTAGATTGTAGAGCTTTGTGACATTTAATTGACATTTAATCAAGACTGTGAAACAACATAATCTGGAGTGGAAATTGCACTTTAGCAAGATTCTTCATTTTTCAGTTAAATGAATAGAAGCAACTTAAATAGGATCAAGGTTTTCTTTTCCATTAGGGTTGTTTTTTTGGATGGCTTGAATGCAATTGTGTAATTCTTCCTTCGGTTCTATTTTCTTCCATAAAATTGATTCATCTATTATTTCCCTGCCTTTGAAAGGATATTAGGGCGGGTGGATTTTCAACATATTCAGTAGATTGGGCTTTAAGAAATTCTAATAAAAATGTACAAGGTTGTTAGCAGTGCTGTTGCTTTTACATATCATTTGCCATGTTGTCTTGTTAGAATAACTTACTTCTCTACCCTTTGAAATGTGTTGTGACAAGATGTGTTTTTAAAGTATAATTTTAGTCATGATTTTCTAAATTTATTAATTCTACTATAGCCCTAGTTTAGTCCTTGCTTAGTCTTAAGTAGGGCTGCACTATTCATCACAATTGAAATCAGAAATGTAATTCTCTCAGTTAGCAAATCGCAAAAGCTGCAGTTTTTTAGGCAATATAAAATCCTCTGAATAAAAAAATCCATATAAAAACCTGCTTACCTTGTAGGTTTAATCTCTACAAACATGTTTTGAAAGACATGTGATTCTTGTGGAAGTTTAACAATAATATTTTAGTCTTCTTTCAAGTGTTAATGCTTCCAGACAAATTGATTATTTTTTTTCCAATGTGTGCATCCCTTTGTTTTTAAGTTGTGATTTTGAATCTAACTTGTCTTTTTACATGCAATCTTTCCATTGATGACACAAAATTAACACCAAATATCACGTCCTAATGTTGTGGGAATGACTCTTGTGTGATGAAGACGATGATGCGTTTGATGATGGAGTCAGGCCTGGCCTTAAGTGCCTGTTATAGAAATGATCTGAACATAAAATATGCTGTCGCTAACACTACCCAGCCCTGATTATCAAGTGGCCTTATGCAGCGTCGTTCCACCACCATTTGTTGCGTGGATGATGACAAATCCTCTGGCCAAGTGAAGAAAAAAGGAACAAAAAAAGGATTAAGAAATTATAGAAAAAAGGACAGAAAAAAGGATAGAAAAAAGAAAGTATGCATGTGTGTTCCTAAGTGTGTGTCCTCCATTGCTGCTCTGTCTCTAGCGCTTCTATGTAATTAATTGGCCCGACCCAAAGAGCTGAGCTAGCAAGTGCCCACGCTGGGAGGAGAGAGGGAGAGGGAACAAGAATGCATCTCACAAATCTTTTTTACCGCCTCTAGTGTGCGCCTGTGTGTGGAAGTCTGGGCTGTGGGCGTACAAAATCAAAGGTATTGTAGATGTGTTAAGCTTTTATATTTTTGCGTCAGTTTTCATTAAGATTTTTGTCACCGCACTCCCTTTGTGGTAAGACGAACAGATGTTGGGTTGTTCTTTACAGTATGTTTGGAGCTATACACAATCCCCATGGCTGTAAAAGATAAAAGCATGGGAGTGAATAGAAAAGTGAGGTGGTGGTTGGAAAAGTGAGATTAAATGCGTACTGTAGCAATCAAAGAAGTACTTCCTTCTATAGTCCACATATGTTGGATTGTTCTTAACTCCATACAATACCCATGAATGCATGTGATAAGCATTTGCATGAATAGAGAAAGAGGGTGTAAAATATGCAGTGTTGTGGCAGGCAATTTAATTTTTTTATTCTGATTTGAAGATAGATGTTTTGTGTTGGAGAGATTGTGAAGCTGTAAAAACTATTTTTACCAAAGAAGGTCTTGTAAAGATGCCTGGGGGCTGACATGCAAAATTATAGATGGACTGTTTTAGAGTTTATTTTCAGTAAAACAACAATTTGGATTATTTGAAAGAACACAAGATTTTGTAATAAAAACAGCCTTGTTTAATTTAGAGGGATTTTTTTTACACACTAATCTACTCTATAAAACAACTCTGTGCTCCCAAGTGTAGCCTGCTGCTGGAAAAATCTCCAATTTAACGGGACACATTCTCGAAACAAAGTATTTGGCCTTTATTACACATTAAACAGATGCATAATGCACAAAAAGTGAACAAACAGCTAAATAGAAGGAAATTTGCATGACAGAAATTACACTAATTTTCATATGTTTTCAGTCCATAAATTTGACATTTTGAGACACATGATGATGGCAGCCATGTTGGATTTTTTAGAACAATTGTCATTATCGCCAACTAGTGAACAAAAGTTATGTAAACCAGTGGCCTCATGCCTTATTAAAAACTCCAATCTAACTATCTTTCCTGATATTAAAAGGTTAAGATTCCACTGTAAAACTGAACAAAGTTGGACACCTCTCTCTTTGATTGCATTGAAAAATCTGCCATTTTCTACCCTGGGGTATAGCGGCTATCCTAACAGGAAACTACTGCTATACTCCACGACCAATCACATTGAAAGAGGAAGCTAAGGCACTTGGGACGTCCGGGGAGAGGGATAAGATGAATGAATGTGAAAGTTGGTGTGGCCCGCTCCTGTCTTCTGAAACACACCTACTCTTCATCGCTCCACCTCCTCCTCTTCCTCTCTGTAGGGTATACCCCCCCTCCGCTCTCCTTGGCGCATTGCTGCAGTGAGCACAGCCACACACACACACTGTCAGCATGACCGCATTACCTTTTCCCATTGCCAACCCAGAGCCGGAGCGCAAACTATTGTTTTATAACAGAACCATCTTACATTTGAGCCAAGATAAGAAAGGAGAAAATGCACTGTTTTAACCAAGAATTAATGGTGAAATGCTTAATGTAAAAACGAGATTAGCGGCCCCAGTGTAGTCCTTGTTTAGACCTGGTTTAGTCCTTGTATAGTCCCAGTTTGAAACTTATTTAGATACATTTTCTGTTTCTGACCTGGTTTGGAGCTAGTTAGACCTGGTTTAGTTCCTGTTGTGTGGGCCCCCTGACCTCCTGGGCCCCAGTGAAGTTGTACTGGCTGCCCCTGCATCAGACCTCATTTTGCCAATAGTTTTTAATAGAAAACATGCTGGCAAATACTGACAAATCTTTCACTTGGATATCAATACAGGACATCCAATTATTGGTCTACATAGGTTATCAATATTTAATCCACTATGGCACTATGACACTTCAACTAGGAATGTGGCTATTCTAGCACTTTATAGTAAGGGTGGGTGATATGGCAATTCAAAATTACCAGTAAGTTCTGTGGATCTGCTATTTATGGGAAATTATGGTCTGCTCTTTTTACTATAACAATGTCAGTGTTCAT
>JAVQKG010299933.1:0-10555 GCA_036025885.1 Hypseleotris bucephala
TACACTCCTTAAATAGTTATTTTACTGGCGCTGTAGGAAACTGGAGGCTGCTGGTCTGACGCTCAACTACATCTGGGAGAAATGCACTGGACTATGTTCTAGCATTAGGCATTTGCAAGCACTTGGGCTGTTGAGCTGCTGCTGCAACAGGTCTATACAGACTTGATTATATGAGCTGAAATGCTTTTTAAAAGTTTTTAAAATGGAGTATGAAAGAAGTCAGAATAATCACAGAGACTAGGCATAACAGCATAACCATGTCATTTAATTGATCATCATCATCGATCATCAGTTCATATTCATATAATCTGTCTACATTATATTACATTATTTTGCCAATAATGTATGTGTGTTGCTGTTACTTAATAGAGTCAATTAATTCTGCCTGTTTTTTTTAGGTGTCACCACAAACTATCATCTATTTGCATATTTAATCTGGCATAGATTGGTGCATTTATTCAGACTTGGGACAAACATGAAGGTGACTTTAGGCTGGAGTTTTGGCCCTTGGGATATCACATCCTGGACTCCTCCTTGACAGGCTGGGAACAAACAAGCCCTCCAACAGGAAATAACACTGACTGATCTGAAAGTGGTTGCTTACATTACATTTGTGTGAATTTAAAGACATAGCCAAAATGTGCTGTGTTTGTGTGACCTGAAAGACCTTTTTCCAGCTTCTTCAGATTTGTGTTTGGGTCGTACATTGAATATTACACAACGTGGCCAGATGTGCATTTTTAAAGGCGCTTAATGGGATGATTCAGTTTTTTCCTTCTTCACAGACCAACACATTTACTAAGTAACAGCTGGACATAATTTGTAAAGTGTGTCGGACAATAAATGTGTGGCACACGTGGTGTTGCAAGAAATTTAGCTCTCCATATTATATTAAAAGTCCTTGATTTGTAGGCTTGTCGATACATTGTGAAAAAGTATTTTAGAAATATTTTATACTACGAAGTGGTCCCTTTACTGTAAGGCTATAAGATGCAGTAATAAAACTATGAATATGTTTAGACAGGTGTTTGGAGACTACTATTCACTGAGCTTACACACGTGGGTATTGTTAAAATCGGCACTATGACAAGCTTGTATAGGAAACAGTGTGATTCATATTAACTACACAATGAACAGTGTTTAGGGGTAAATGTGCTTTTAGTTGTGTCATATCTGGTTAGACATAGCCCTCATGACCAACAGATTTGCAGAGAGAGGAGTGGGCACCATATTTATTTAAGAAATAAACACAGGCCAAAGGCAGCTTGCAGTAGCTTTATTCAGGCAGGTATTTATTTATATGAGAATGTTGTGTTGTTAGACATGGGTATATATTATGGGTACATATTAGAAAAGTTTTAATTATTTAGTGGAATAATTTTCTCACAGCTCTTTTAATGCCCATTTATGTGTGTCTATTTCTAACACTCCTGTTTCCTTAAATGTTGAGAAGTTTAATAAAAAAATTTGTGTTCACAGGGAAGTGACCGGAGGTGTGTGTCGACTGTTATCATGAGTTGGAGTTTCCTCACTCGTTTGTTGGAAGAGATCCACAATCACTCCACGTTTGTGGGGAAGATATGGCTAACTGTGCTCATTGTGTTTCGAATTGTGCTGACAGCAGTCGGAGGCGAGTCCATCTACTATGATGAGCAAAGCAAGTTTGTCTGTAACTCAGCCCAGCCGGGTTGTGAGAATGTGTGCTATGACGCCTTTGCACCACTGTCACATGTGCGATTTTGGGTTTTCCAAATTATTTTGGTGGCCACCCCTTCACTCATGTACTTAGGATATGCAGTGAACAAAATAGCTCGGAGAGAAGAGAAGTCAGGCGCCTCCCCGCAAAGGAAATCTAAAAAGCACTATCTCGCTGGCAGACAACAGCACCGCGCTTTAGAGGAGGCTGAGGGTGACCAAGAGGAAGACCCTATGATCTATGAAATGGCTGAAATGGACCAAAACGCTGATGTGTCCAAAGCAGAAAGCAACAACGGTCACAAAAAAGGCAAGGTTCGCCATGACGGCCGTCAGCGCATAAAACAAGATGGCCTTATGCGTATTTATGTGCTCCAGCTTCTGGCCCGCTCTGTCCTGGAGGTAGCCTTTCTCTGTGGGCAATATGCTCTGTATGGATTTGCTGTCCCGCCAAGCTACGTGTGCACAGAGAAACCTTGCCCTCACAAGGTGAACTGCTTTGTGTCTCGTCCCACTGAGAAAACCATCTTCCTCCTGATCATGTATGCAGTCTCGTTGCTCTGCTTGTGCCTCAACGTTTGGGAGCTGCTTCATTTGGGCATCGGGACAGTCTGTGAAATAGTTCGCTCTCGTCAAATGCAGTTAGATGAAGAGGAGCTATGTAGACTTACCAAGGGACTGGGTACATTTAGTGACACTGATTTAAATCGAGAAGACTACACTACATACCCCTATTCGTGGAACGCCCCATCAGCTCCACCAGGCTACAACATCGCCATCAAACCTCTTATGGTGTCCACAGGTGTCCCGCGGGATCAGCTGCTACCCATCACTGACCTCAACAACTCCAAGATGGCATGCCGTCAAAATCACGTCAACATCGCCCAAGAGGAGCGCCAACATAACAGCTGTAACAATAACGATAACCTGTGCAAAGGAAGTAAGGGACTTCACAAAGAAATCGGTGAGCAACAGAACAAGCTGGAGGCGGAGAAGCAGAGTTACAACAAGCAACAAAGCCAAAATTACAACAACAGCAAACCTCAAAGAGAAAGAAGACATCGCCAGGCATCTTCCAAACACCCCCAGGGTAAAGTGGACACGGACAGAGGCAGCAGCAGCAGTAGCAGCAGCAAATATGGAGAGATAAAGGGCTCTGAGTGGATCTAAAACATTATAATGCAAAACTGATTCTGACATTAGAAAGCAAACTCATCTTGAAGCTATATACAGTGTTTGTTATTTGTTTGAAAACTATTGTTTACAGTATGATTGGCTCAAGCTTATATCTAACGTCTGAACAAAATTTCTCCCTTGAAGTAAATCTAAAGCTAAATGCCATTGACAATATTATCATAAAAAACATCTGAACTAACCTAAATATGTGGCATTCCCCAAAAGTGCTCTTTTGGGCCGCTGTTTAGGTCAGTAGGTAGAGCGCGCGGTCCATATACAAGCCATCAGAGCTTGGCTCTGAGCAGGGCGTCGTCGAGTTCCTGTCAAACTACTGTCCTGTCTAATAGTATCTTTTAAAAAAAAAGTGCTTTTAAGGGTTGCTCTGAAATTGTAATTCTGATATTAAAAATAATAAAGTCAATGTTTAAGTTAAAAATTGTTTTAAAGTTAAATATAACTAAAATATGAGTGTAGCAAAAAGCTGAATAAAAATGTTTATGTAAAAACAGTTATCTTTAGTGGAGATACTCATTTGTAATTTTGACAATTCTTTCATTTGCAGATATATTCATGCTATTTTCCAGGTTGCCTTACTAAGTTCATTGCCCTGTTTTTTGTGTTAGCAGTACTAAAAACATTCTTTCATGTTTTTATACAAATTAAAGTCCCCTTTGACTGTCCAGGGCTTTGTTTTAATCAGTATTTTACCTTAACCAGATAAGGTGTAAAACAGTTTTCAGTTTTGCTTTGCATTGTTTGACAGTTAAATGTTTTGCTTGTTACTGGGATATTACATTTGAAGGTACAGCCCAAAAACATCTTACTTGACTTTTGTTTAATTTTTTATGTTCAGACATGGGAGATTGCTCTGTTATTATTCTGACTTTAATTTACCATGTTAGTCTTATTAATTGTTTTTTCCCCAAAATGTTACAGAATATGTTTTTACTTTTTTATAACTTGCAAATAAAACAAACAATTCATTACATTCTTCTGTTTACTTTTCATCACTATGATAATGTTTAATTATTGTTTTGTCTTGTAAATTGTTGTTAGAAGTGAGAACTCAACATTTAAAGCTTGTTGAATAGACTGCCATTCACAAAATATCAATTATGCTCACTGTTTATAAGAGGCAGCATACCACCCTCTGCTGGGCTAAACGAAATATAACTGAGTTTGACAGAAACACATTTCATTTTTTAACCTTATTTTTAAATAGTATTAATCAGAAAAGTAGCACTAAATAGTTTAAAAATAAAACAATAAGAAAATAGCCTACACATTATGGCTCTAAAAAGAGAAAGAACCATACATAGTGTACATTGGAACTTTTTTTGCGTCCATAACGCATATTGTTAAATTTTACTCAAAAAAGATATAAGTAACTTCTTTATTTTGAAATAGCTTAATCAAGATGAAACATTAAAACACATTTAAATAGCTACATTTTATGTCGGGCAGTTTACCGGATGTGACTTGTGCTTTGGGTTCCTGTCTTCTCTGTGTTTTTAAAAAGCGGCGGTTTGTGGCTTGGATAAATGAAAAGAAGACTTCAACTAAAAAAAATCATAGAAGACAGCTAAAAGACGTATGTAAAGCCCGGTTATATTTTGGATACGATGTAGCGCATTGAAATGTTTACACTTTCTTTAGGCTAGGTGAAAACTACGTGCCTGGCCTTTGTTATCTTTGGAATACGTGAGCCTGTGAGCTAACTTCTGCTAAAGCTAGTGCTAGTTTGTTTAGCTCCTATAGAAGTATTTACTGTCCTAAAAACATTATGTTGGGCACAACAGTATCATTTAGTATATTTCGTCTGACCTCTAAACCTCTAAACACTTAGTCTACTTCATTTCTGTTTAGTTAAATGTCAAATTGGATTCTCAAACGCTGGAACGCGTACATTGGCTCCTTCTAGTGGTGCCCAGGGGGGCACTGCACCTTTTCATTGAGTTGTATTGAGGTCCAGTTTGTCTTGGTTTCAGAAGGTGCTTGAAACCCATATTTTTTCTGTAGTGCTGTTATTTGTAAATAGCAAGACCACTGGTACAACAAAATGTTCTCAAATTTCCATCTGTGTATAAATTAATTATATTCTGATGTTTTTGTAGGATCCTGGCGTTTGTTTGTATAACTCTACAGAGATTATGGAGCAGCGAAAGTGCCCAGAGAGAGGTGGTCTTCTGGGCGAACTGTCTCCGGGAGAGAAGAAACTGGATGGGAAGATCTTTTATCTGGATAAAGTAAAGAAACGCTCCACAGCCCTACTGTTGGAGGCCATAACTCTGTTTGGAGGGGTAAGATTGCCATAACAGTAGAAAGTTTATGCACCGATATCTTCACCTAAACATGTTGTATTTGTCTGATGTAGAAGGTCGAAAGTTTTCTGCACAAAGATGTAAATTTTGTTGTGACTGGAAGCCAGGAAGAACTGACAGAGCAGGATGGTAAAACACAGACAAAAGCAACAAGTGAAAGACCTCAAACTCCTAAACGAGAAGCTCCCAGAAATGACAAGAGACAAGCAACTCCCCGGCCTTTGGTAAATGTCAATATCACCTTATTAATGATCTAGATACTTTTGTCGAGCTATTGTAGATAATGTGCCACTTGTTTTACTGTTTTTAATGCTATTACACAATGTTGACTAGAGATTAGTCTTCAACATTATTGAACACTTTTAAGCATCAATAACTTGTACATGTATGTGTAACAGGCCTGCGGCAGCCGTGGGAAGGCCCTGCTTGAAAAAGCAATTCGCAACAATGTGAGTAGGCCATATGTATCTTGTTTTATAAAGGACTCTTGTATTTACTTTTATTTATACTGTATGTTTATGTTTTCAACCTGATAATGATCATTTACAGGAGAAACTGCAGGGCAGCTGTGTTTTGACCAACGCCCGATCTTGGGGAGTAAAGATTTTGAATGCTGATGGTATACTTTCACATTGTTTACAGTATTAATGCCACTCCTGTTGTGTAGCTGAAGTGTAATTCAACTGTACTTACAGCAGAGGGCACTGCGTCACATTTTATTAACTGAAAAAATCTGAACCAAATGTCCACTGTTTGACCTTATTGTTTATTTAGATGTTCTTTTATACCTGAAACAACTGTCCCGAGAGAAATTTGATGCCAAATTTAAGAAGTCAGAGGTAAGATGTGTTAGACACTTTTTCGTAAGAATAATCTGCATTAGTATCAATAATGTAATGCATTGTTTGTTTATACAGAAGGTTTACAACAAACAAAGCTCTCATGTTGTAAAAGGTTAGTAATGCCCTTCACTAATCTATCATTTATGTCAATATTACATGTAATTATGTGCATGGCCAGTTTATTTTTTATTTATGTTTCCTCTTCTCCTTTTACAGCGGCAGCGTTGAGGTCTCCTTATCTCAAGATTGAAGACTCCAGCAGGTGGGTTTCAACTCACACTTTGTGTAATTTTGTTTTTCTGTGACACTGGAAGGCTATTTGATGCAGTACAAAATCTAACAGGACTCTTGGGGGTCAGAACTGGCAAAATACTATAATTTCTTGGCCCACATTTGACAAGAAGTCACGTTTGACCTTCTGCTGCTCTGATCCTCTTTCTTTTTGGTAAAAGGTTAAAGGTGCCAGTGCCAGTGCTGCTGTGAACCATTGACCACCACATCCTAATTATAGCAGCTTTAAATTCAAACAATAAAACAGATTTAGAATTGCTATGTCCACAAGATCTTCTGCAGTGAACGGATCCTTTGAGTATATTAACATAGGTAGCGACCTGAAGTTGTGCCCTTATTTTCCCCTGGAGGTTTGTATTTCAGCCAAGATGATTTTCTTAATTGAACGTGTTAAGGACTTCCATGGTATAATGTGACAGCGGCCCCCAAAGAGACTGCTCCTCCGGGGGCCTGCAGCTTGCGCAGATACAGTTTCTGTTTGATGAGGCGTTCAGGCTCCTCTGTGAGTCTGCTGGGGTTCTCTGTGTGTGAACAGGTCTTTTCATTAGCGTTCTCATTTCAATTAGCTGAAGTGCTGTGGTTCATGCATGCGCTTAGCTATGGGAAATTGAGCTCATGACATCTGAAACATCTCTATATAAACCCAGCTAGAGCTAGTATCATGCAATTCCCTTTTAGAGATTTAAAATTAAATAAAGCATCAAATAGTTTTAAGTGTTTTTTGACAGTTAGCTGTATTAATAAATGGTGACAGTTAGTCTTATAATTACATCACATTTGCTTCTCCAGAAAATACAAGCCTCTGCACATGCAATCTATGAGCTTCCCCAGTTTGTACTATTTGGGCCGATACAGTCCCTTCGAATGTCCTCCTCCTCCACGCTTTGACAAATGGACGGACGCAGAAGATAAGAAAAACAAGTTTGTATTACTTTACTATTTATTTCTAACTCATTTCCTAAAGTAATTTCTTAAAATATAAAATAAAATGTTGCTGTTGTTTTAGGGAAAATATCAAAGTTGCTGTTAGCACTGAGGACAAATGTCAGTCTCCTGTCAGTTGTAACCCTTCTCCCTGGAGGCCTCGCAAAAAGGACGTGGGTTATTGTGAATGCTGCCATCAAACCTACAATAATCAGGATGAGGTGATTATTGTTTCACACAAGGATCTCATATTGTTGTTTTGCTGGTTTTAAGGCCTGCTTTCAAACGTGTTTTTCTGTGCAGCATTTGCAGTCTGATGAACATCGTGGATTTGTGCTGGATGCTTCCAAGTACAGCGTGGTGGATGAACTAGCTGCTGCGATGGTGCCTGGCTTTAACCCTGACCCTCCTTTACAACAAGAAGAATTCCAGAATGGGTCAGTAGCTTTTGTTGTTCCACTGCTGCTACAGGTTTAAAGCTGCACTACCTGATTTTTTACTTTGTATATGAGAAAAAATAATTACGCTGTCAATTATACAGCTTAATAACTTAGACCCACTGTGGCTGTATCTTAAGGTTTTTGTTTTAGAGCCAGGGCCACATTTTTATTTATTCTTTTACGTATCCCCAAGACAGGAGGGCTCTGATCGATATATCCTTTATCGATCAAGAACTAGAATCTATCAGGAATAATATGAAATGGCTGATGTTTTATTTAATGATTCACAGCTAATTTTATTTTTTTTCATCTAAAGAATTAAAGGCAAACTCCAGCCTGGTTCTTGTTATTTCTTAGAATTGGTTTGTGAGAATGATAGATGGAAGGAAGGATAAACTTTCAAACTTGGACGTTTTTTTTTACATTTTCACAAAATCAGGTAGTGCAGCTTTAACTGTGAGATTTACGTTTTAAAATAATTTGTCTCTCGTTTTTTAGACCGATCTCCTCAATGGACCTAGAAAATTGTGAACTTGAACCTCTGACTGACACGGAAACTGAAGATGCTGTAAAATCTCTACAAAAACAAGAATCACTTTTTATAGAAAACATCGCAGACTTGACCCATGTAGCCGGTCCTTTACCAGAAAGCCAACAGGCCATCCCAAATCTAGCAGAGCCTGATGTGGAAATTCAACTATTAACTCCAGACTCCAATCTTCGTGCTTGCAGTCCTGTTATGCCAATACTGGAAATTGCGCATCAACAACAGCCTTCTATGGACCCACAACAAGACATTAAACCACTCTCACCTTGCCCTGTCATTTCGTATACATATCCCGATCATTTTCCACCAGTGCTGAGTCCACAAGTGGCTGACCTGCACACGCATAGTTCATATTTGGATGCCCCTACTCTCAGTCCGCATCCGTTTACTACTGCATCTGCGCCTAAAGATGAATTTGTGCAAGACAATCAGTCAGTTGTTACCCCTACAGTTACACTGCCCAGCATAACTCTGGATTTGCCTACAGATAAAGAGAAAAATGCATTGGAAATCAGAAGTGCACTTTGTTTTAACATCTCAGAGCGGCGATCTCGCTCTCTTCCCCGCCTCTCAACAACTGAACTAAACTCGAAGAAGCGCTGTAGGTCAGCCAGTCCTGAATGCAGCCTCAGTAAGAGGAGGAGGACAAATAAACATGTCAGCTTTGATCATAAATTGGAAAAACATGGACAGAAATCTGAAATGACAAAAGATAAGTACTCTTTATTTTTCGACAACGCCTCTAGTCAAATGTTTCAGTCTTCCCCTAAACCTGTCCGGACACAACCCGGTTACAGCACAATGGAAAATGTGAACTCAACACATACTTTTACTACATTTATTACCCCTAAATTTAAACCTGTGGCACCATCCTCAAAGCTTACAAACCCTCCCTTGCCTTTCCCATGTGACAAAAATCAAAATGGGTTTTCTAGTCAGGACTCCCAGCGCTCAAATTCCCTCTCAACATCTATTTGTATTGAATCCGCACTCATCCCGGACATAGATGCTCTCTCCTCCGCCTCGTCTGACTCTGATTGGGATCTTGAGCTGCTGTCTCGCCTGGGTCAGCCCTCTGGTTCTGCCCCCAAATCCACTGAAGCCAACTGTGAACTGGACAAAGATCTCCTCCATCAGCCCTGTACCTGGATGCATGATACCAGCTACGAGTCACGCCTCCACAATGTACTTCAACCTTCAACACAAACTATGTCGGTCGATCAGTCCGCTTTTTCAAGAACTGTTGTACAGATTGTGGAGGTGCAACACTGACTGAATATTTTAAGATTTTTATTTAAACAAACCTGTTTATGTGATGAAACCTGACAGCTGCCAATAAAACACAACAGATTGGCAGCACTTAATGGGGCCCTATTATGCTGACTTGGCTTTTAGTTTACTGTTGTACCACTAATACCGCTCTTTAACAAGTATTGCCTATTTAAGTTACACATTTTTAAATTGCAATAGTGGTCCCTTTTTAATATGAATCAGTCAACTGAGTGAATGCTGAATAAATAATTTATTACATTGTACAGTGGGGATTTTTAGAAATGTGTTTTTATTTTTTATACCATTTTGTTACAGTATTGCTGTATGAATTTACATTTCAATGGAAATTCATTTCCACTTGATATTCTTATGCACTGAGCAACTCGATGTATTGTGTGTATGTCTTTCAGCAGCTATTTCCAGGAACACATGGATGGTATTATTGAGATTTTAATGAGGCTTTTCTGAAGGGGCATTACTCAATTACTGTAAGTGCTGTGCCTTGATGTGATCCCACAAGCGCCCGCATTGATGGTCAAACATTTATACTCTGAGGACTCGCACTAGCAGCTGAAACAAAGATTCATTAGCGTCCACATTTTGAATGTCGCCCAGTGGGGTTTGTCTTGACAGAAAGACAAAGTTTAGGTAAGTTGTGCTCTAAAAATGTGCCACCTAACATGTGCACTACATGTGAAGGAAGTACAAGGATGTTTGAAGGACTAGTAGTTCTCTGGAAAAAAGTAACTCAGTATGTGTGTGTTTATAAATAAATGCTTTTAATCTTATTTTTTATCTTGCAAATACCTTTTTTTTCTGATTTTGATATAAACACTGAAAATATAAAAAAATATTTAATCTTAGCAGCACATATAAAATGTTATTTCCACATCACCTTTTCTTTTTTCTCATGTGAAGAAATGCATGTAGGAAGTGTGGGAAACAGTGCGTCGTGTGGTTTCCTTGAACAAATTTTGGAGGGTTACAGACCACCCACCGTTTTAAAAAAACAGCCGGGTTATAGCAAAAGGGTTAACCCCACGGGTG
>JAVQKG010299957.1:0-11171 GCA_036025885.1 Hypseleotris bucephala
TACAGACCTGAGTTGAAATTGGTCATCACTCTCATTGTGACAGCTCTAATTACAGTTTGAAAGCAGCATGTGCCTTCTCTTTATGGATCTCAAATGCTTTGGTCCACCTTTAGTTTCCCCTCTACCATCTATGGGCAGTGTTCTGAATGATTAATATATCAGTGCCACTGTGGAAACACTTGTGTTGTTCAGAGGTGAATGGTGAGTGCCAGTGCTTCTGAAGTTACCCCAGCTTTCAGGATAGTGACCTATAACCCCTAGGACTGAACTTTGACCTTGCAGTAGGCCTTAAGGTGCTTTGAGGGACGGACTCTGAGTGACAGGGTGCAGTGAGGGTCAAAACACAAAAGTCAGTTTGGATCTAAAGGAGGACGTGGGAAGGCTAAGGGTGTCTGTCATTCAAGTTAAATAAACTATATAGTCATTTTAAAAAGTATTTTATATTTTTTAGGAAATCTCAGTTTTGGGTTGTTTTGTTTTTAAACCGTACATGATTGTGTACATTTGGCCAAAGATTCAAACCACAATGGCCAGCAAATTATTTTTTTTAAAATAAAATTCAGATTCTTAACCATTGATTGAAATCATGTACCATAGGTTTGTGTATAAAATCCCTGGTTCAAATTCTCAGTCTCAGAATTGATCTGAAAAATAATTGAAAATCTCCCAGATTCACAGTAAAAATTAATCTGAGTTTGTGTTAATTTTTTAAGACCATTTCAGGAAGGCTTGGTTGCTCAGTCATCATTCTTCTTTCTCTAGACACACACATCTTTTGTTTTTGCCTTCACTGCATGTCATGTCAAACTGGGCCCCGTCCATTCTCCCTGCTGTGCCTGGTCATGACCTCCACGCTCTGGACCTATTTATTTTCTGGACTGAGGTCAAGTCATTGGGAAAGTGGTATGCCTGTTGTTCTTAAAAAGCACACTACAGCTCTACATAAAACATTGTATTGTCATTTATTTACAAATATACATATTAAGAGGAATTTTAATTTGGGCCAAAAGGCAAAAAGTTTGTTTACAACCATTCACTGTGGCGTGCATGTGCATCCTTGTAGAGCTTTAGTTTGTTATTCTTTCATTTCCATAATCTGTAGTGTATTCTTAGTTAATTTGTGTCTGTCTGTCTGACATGCACAGACACACAGCTAACATTTTAAATTTTTTTTGCTGCTGCTGTTCATTAGTATCAAATACAGTCGAGATCATGTATAATCCTGGATCTGAATATGGGCTGTTCGCTAAAAACTGCCTTGGGACAGAGATATCTTCAAGTCGCAAACAAGAATACGTGACGATTGAACAGCGTTGTGTTGTGACTGTAGTTAACCACAAATGAATCTTTGTAGAATTCAGGTGATTTAGTTAGAAATCCTACTGCTTGAATATAAAAACATGAGCATACTTTTGCAGATTCAAATACAACCGTTTACCATCACTGCAAATAAAACTGCAAAAAAAAGAAACCAAGTTCTTGTGGGAATCCCCTTACACTATTGATGTTTGAGTTGCGTTCCGGTCTAGTTTAATCAAGTACAATGATTGGAGCTAAAGTAAAGCCCATGCTAAATCACTTCTCTCAATTCTGGCCAGTCAAGCCTACTCACTTTGTTTAATCTTGACATTTGGCCATTTATGTTGTATTGTATTAGTTATTATAAGGGATTGATCCAAACATTTCACTGAGCCTTTGGAAATCATATTAAAATTCTCAATCACAAAAAGTCTAAGCAGATTATGTATTGTCTTCTAGTATTTAACTGTAGTTTTTGTTAAAGTTGGTGTCCAGTGGTAGTCATTCTTATCAGAAACGACACTCTATGCACTATTTCATTTATTCCTCATTGTTCTTTATCGCCACACAATGTTTTTCCATTTTACATATAATCTCTTTGATTTTTCTTGGCCACTTTGCTATCTGTATTTGTTGTCAAAGGTGAAGCAGTTCTTTGTGTGGTGTGCCCTGACTGTGGAGGAAGGACATGGGCAGAGTCGAGACTGATTTGAGCAAACTCCAGTTAAAACAGTTGTGGTTTCATTTAGTGATGCACCGATCCAGCTTTTTCAGTCCCGATACCGATCCCGATATTTTGGCTTTGTGGATCGACCGATACCCGATATCCACAGATACTAATGCAAAAACTGAAGTCATTGTATTATCAAAAATTATTAAACCCAAAGATAATAGAACTAAGACCAGATGATCCTAAAAATGTCTAACTTTCGTCATTTGTGTGTTACAGTAATATAATGTCATTTGCCACTTTATTTATGCTCATAATTAGGAAAAAAGTATAATAAATTATATCGGTTCCAGTATCTGCCACATTTACCGAGCCACCGATCCAGCTGAAAGGCCTGGATCGGCACCGATATCCGTTCCAGTATCGGTGCATCCCTAGTTTCATTGGACTCAAGTCAAAATATATTGCAACCCTTTCTTACTCCCTAAAGACATCTCAACTAAGAATTTATTTCAGTGGCAAATGGCATGATAATTCCCTTTGAACATTTTATGGAAATGGTCAAGTCATGTAAAATGTATTTATAACAAAAGTTTAGATTTAAGACATTAGACTTTAAGGCCCTCTTTTCCCCTGCTGGCCACGCCCACTTCACTGTTACAGTTAGGTGAAGAAACACAGGCTTGTTACCATTTCCTATCTATGTGCAAAGGTGAATTGTTTTCTGCTCCTGTAAACCATAATGAATAACTCAAATATGAGTGCATGAAACAGAAAACAACTCTGGTATGTTTTTGACAAGGAAACAATAAACGGTCGAGTTTGAATTATTGGGCCTTTTGGAGCCATTACACCCAGTTTATTTTCTATAGCGTGACTAAAAGTCCTTACCTTTTGGGATGAATCATTTAAGCTTATGGCTGACTCCTAAATTATATAATGACCTCACCTGTTTGACTTTCACCGAGCAACATACAGCAGTGTTGCCTAGGTTAACACTAAATGTGACATCTCTTGCAGGATTTTATGCTTGTTGCTGTGCATTGGCTAAACTGAAGTGCCAAGGCACGCGCTGCATGCCTTAAGTGAATCAAGTGCTGACTGCGCAGGCATAGGTACAGTAAATGACCTAATGACTCAAGTAGCATACCATAAACAGACCAAATGGTGCTTTTCATGCCCAAAGCTAAGCTGAAGCTTTGGAAAATATCAAATATATTTGAGAAGATTGATTTTTGTACTTCTTTTCAAACCCTTTTTATTGTTTGCATTGCTGATAAGGGAAAAGAGGATCTTAAAGAGAAAACATACAACAGTTTATTCCTAGTATACTCAATATGTAGTACAAGCAGGCATATTCAATATGTGGCTGTTGTAGAATATCTTTACAATTTGCACGCTGCCCTATACTCCTGTATTGCCACCCACTTACTGTACAAGATTGGCAGCCCCATTGAGCAGTGTCATGTGAGCTTTCAGACTGTTTGCTGAGGCCAGACCTATACTGGAGCTCACCTCCCCACTCAGCCCCCAGAGGACATACACACACATACACATACACACCAAACTCACACTAAAACACAACCTTCAAAAGGCTGCATGTCATCAGCATCCATTCCCCAGCAGTGAGGAATCAGCAGAGCTCTGTCATCTGAGAAAGCACAGAGTGGGCAATAAATGCACTGTCACTGCTGCCCTATCATTACAGCCCTCCTGAGTCACAGGGGCCCCACAACAGTTCAGTCACCCATGGGTTTTCCAGTTTACATAACAATTTATTTAGGTTGTGTTACAGCGGCTTCAATAAACAAAAATTTTTTCACTCAATTGGATGTACAATTAATTTATAGTAAAAATTGTTCTATGTAGCAGTAGTCTTCTGTGTAAGACGGAACATTCAAAAGTGATTAAAATCGAAATTGTGATCTTTGCTTAATAAAAATGGTGATATTATATTTTTCACCATATTACCCCACCCCCCAAACCTGTGAAGTTCAGAATCTATAAGAAACACTGCCTTCTCCTGTAAGCATACATATAGTGCTGGCTCTCTCTGTCAGGAGATTGCCGAGATTGACACTGAATTCTAAACAGAGATTTGTTTTGAAATGGTCTGTTTGATACTGTATTGTCACTGGCATTTTATTGAATTACAATGGATATGATTAGAGATTTGGAAATGTTTGAGAAATGTTTTAGGTATCAGGTCAGCATCTTCAATATGTTGAAACCTATTAAAGTGTCTGTTTGTATCCATGTGTGTGTCTGCTGGCCCAGGTTAAAGGAAGCTAAGACGCAGTAAATCACGCACATTCAGCCAGACCGTTCATTACTGCTTGAGTCATGCAGAAACTGTAGCGTTGAGCTCACATCCCCTTTTAAAACCCACGCTTTTTACCTGTTTGTTTTGCAGAACGTTTATAGCAACATCTATACTTCATGGGTATCATTAGCATCTCTCTACTTTACCTAGTTCATTAGATCAACAATGGCTAACATACTTCTTTGAATGACAAGATTCAAAAGTGAATGACCTAATGCAATATATTGCTCTCAGACATGTTGGGACTGGTCATTGTTTAAAGCTGACACCAAAGAGGAAAGTAACCTGGTCTAAACTAAGTCTTGACAGTGATTGAGACGGATCGGAAAATGCGGACTAGAAAGATGCAGGGGGTCGAAGCAGACCGCCATGGGCTATAGCGAAGTAAGGAGGGTGTGGTTAGAAAACGGTTGTGTGAACATCAAAGATAAACTGAGTGAGGTCTTAGGTCGCTTGATCATCTGCTTTTCCTGTTTGGCAGAGGTTTGTCTTTTGAAGCTAGTGATGAACCGGTGATGCACAAATTAAAAGTCTACACAATGACACAAGCACACGCAAATACGGCTGGAGGGGAGGTTGAGTAGGTCGTTCACTAATTTGAAGTCTTGCATTTGATTCCCTCTTCAATAAGTTCATACTACCATTGTGTCCTTAGGCAAGACTGTTAACCTACCTTGCCTTGTATGAAGGTGTTAGTGTGTTTGTAAAAAGTAGCTGCCGCTACTCCATCAGTGTGCCCCAGGGCAGCCTTCGGCTAAGAAGCGGTTTACTACCACCAGTTTGTTAAAAATGTCTATAAATCAAAGCCACTATTATGCCTTTATTACAATCTTCTTACAGATAAATGTGAAAAACAGGATCAGACCACATCAGCCCATAAAGAAAATTTGCAAGCTCCTTCAGAAGAAAAGACCACTGAAAAGGGTGAGTGTATCCTTCTATATTTACTATAACGTACAAATTGATTTAATTCTGCTTTCTCCAACTTGATGTTATTAAATGTTATATAAATTCTAAAACATGGGTCAGTTTTTGTATGTCAAATGTTAGACTAGGGGGTAAAAAATCAGTCAGTACAGTACTTTGTAATGGACTATGAACCTAAATGAAAACCAACTGTTTAAACAAATCAATATATTTTTACTTTACAACCACATTTTAAAATGCGTTTCCGCCTCTCTCAGGTTTCATTGCCCACTGTAACAGGTTGGGACCCCTCTCCTCCATTTGTCTGACGGCTGAACAGTGTTAGTTGATACAGGAAAAGAGGATGTCAGTGGTACTAAATCAATTGAGCAGGTTCAACAGAGGGGCGAGCCCTGAACAAAGCCCCGACATGAACAAGCTTGTCTAATATGGTCTTTAAATCATATCTCTGATTTAATGCTCCAACAACCTGTGGTCATATTTTAAGTGCTGACAGAGGCGCTTAAATACGACTAAAGACCAAGGCTCTCTGTTTACCAGGGGCAATGGAACCTCTATTGTACTATTGTAGCATGTAGTAAATCATCACAACTGTAAAATACACCAGTGCAGAGGTGACTTCACAACTTTACAACACAACCATTCTCAAAATAATGACAGTGCTACCCAATTCCACAAACTTTGAATACATCCCATCTGTTTTCATTTGTCATCTTCCACTTATTCCTATACATCAACTACGCGTAGTAACCCAGGACAAAAGCCAGTTAGTCGCAGGATTGACACAGAGACATCACTAAGTCTTACATGCCTTCTCAAGGGAAAATTTAACAAATCCTCGGACAATGGTAAGACACAACATTAAACTAGAACAACAACAACCAAAAACTGTCCCCCCTTATAATTCAACACCGGAAAATTTTAAAAAAAAAAAAAAAAAAAAAAAAAAATTAGTTGGATATAATGTCATGCAAAGTGACTGAGTTGAATACCACGTGAATGATAGTGGTCAGTAAAAGTGACTCCAGTTGTGATGACTACCGCCCTTGTATTGTCAGAAATAACACACAGCATGTGTGAGTGAGTGAGCGCATGCCTCTCACAAACACTGTCCCTGTATCATAGAGGGGCTTTGTGTCCACAGCGAGCCACGGCAGGCAGACTCAGCCTCTGTGTAAATATGGTGAGCCACTGATAACATTCATCTGTGTACAGCAAGGACACACACCTCTTTGGATATGCTGCTGTACTGAGAAGATAACATAATAATACTGTACCAGCACAAGGTTATACTCAGGTGTGAGCTGTTGGGATCACAATAGTCAAATATGGAATAAACAACTATATTACCTGTGCAAAGCCTTGTTTCTACGAAATGGTCCTAATTAGTTCAGTGTTGTGTAAAACAAATGTGGCTTATGTTAATAGTGGGCAATGGTCATAATGGCATAATAAATGTTACAGTATCAATGTAAGATATTCGGCACATGCAGGGTTTCAGAGTTTAGGACACCTGAAAGGCACTAACCACAACAAATGGCCAGGTATAAAGTTTTGGACAGGGGCTGTATTAGATATAATTGTAAGTGTATGCTCCAGCAAATAGGGTCATATTGTACTGCTGATGGTTAAGGTTTTAAAAACAGATTATTTAAACCACAAAAGGTAAATACATTTTTTGCATTCTTACTTTTAGATTCTGGAGGCAAGGGTGTTCTAAGCCGCGTTTTTCGCCTGGCCCAGCGTTACCTTTTTGATCCAATTGGTCATCAGAGATCAGACAAGAAGTCTCAAGAACAGAGCAAGAGTCAACAACGTAGTCCTGCACCAGGTCGAGTCTTCAAGAATCACACTTCATCGTTTACACGAGCTCAGGTCTGTCTCACAATCTGTCATTTCTTTTTTACCATTTTTTTTTGCCTTATTTTGACTTTATCTACTCATTTATTTCATTTGTATATATTTTTTAGTTAAACTCTAAATAAATGCAGTAGAAATATCAGTTATTTTCTCTGTTTAACATTTTAAGCCGTTCTTTTATCACAGCAGTTATTTCTTATGTCTATGATAAAACAACAAACAAAATGTAATCTGTTACACTTTTTTTCACTTTCTTTTTAGAGTATGGGGAAAGACCTATTGGGGGGCACCATAGTCTCTTATTGTTCCGGTAATAGGAAACTCCATAACAAATGTGCAAGTGTCAAGTGCATGTATCAGCAGCCAAATCTTTGACATAAAGCCAGACTCCCAAAGCTGGCTCGTGATGTTATACATTTCACACAACAGAGCTTATCCCTGTTGTGACTGGGGGTAGAGTTTTCATAATTTATCGTAATAATTGGGCCTGAATGACTTGTGTTGTTGGTGCCAGTTGAACAGTCTTTTCCAAATGTCCCCAGTGCAGAAGCTACCAGCACCAAACCCGTTTATCTATTTGTTTGCGATATGTATTTTGTTATCTAACCTATTTGTTTGAAAATTAGTTATAGCAGGTACTAAGTAATGACATGCACCACTGTAACTAGATAAGTGGAGAAAAGTCAGATGTCAAGACACATTCTCTGCCAAAAATTCAAGTTCAATCAAATTCTGTCAGTACTTGAGGCTTTCTTTTTATTACAGTTGATATTCTAACACTTTTATTCAAGTCACTGCTCTTTAAGCTCGTCACTGCTGTTGACTTATTTATGAACTGAAGACAGTTTTTCTCTGTCATTGTTTATTCTCTATCTTTTATTTCAGATAAGAGAAAAGAGGCGCAGTCAACATCAAGCTGGAGCGTTTCAGCCTGCAGTAGAGACAAAGGATAGTGAGGTTGCAGAGGCCAAAAGAAGTTGCAGGTGAAAGCAAATACTAACACAACATAAGTAGTTAAGTTTCATAGTAAAGATAATAAGTTACTCCATGTTTAAGGTCAACCCAGCCTCAATTTCATTTTAATTTTATGGTGTTATGGTCTTGTAAAGGGTTTTATTTTTAAACATCCGCCATAAACATTGTCAAAACTGAACAAAAATGACCTGCTACTGCCCCATAAATAATCTTTAAAATTAATGAAGATTACAACCACAAATACATGTGAACAATGTAGTACGTTTTTGTTGCATTAACAACGACTGCCGTAGCTCTGTGAATGTCTCAATGGAACTCTAATCCTGTCATTGTGATGTTGTTTTTTCTTCTGACAGAGCCCGCTCTGAGCTGAAGGCTGGCACTCTTGTGTTAGCATTGTGTGTTTATGACTAGCTCCATGTGAATGAATAGATGCACGTGTGCTCAAGCATGTTTCGAGCATACTTGTCATTCCTCGAAGCTTTAGTCTCTTTGGCAAGTGGTTTAGGTCACCAGGGGTCTCCAGGGGTCACTGCAGGGATTATTGTAATTGACTGGCAAATGAGTGCTAAGACAGGAACTGGACAGTGTTCGCTGCCAGGTGTTGAGCACAAACGTCAGCTCCACTTACAATGACAGGCTAACACAAGTTACAGCTTTATTATTTTAGTGTGGGCTTACATGTAGTACTAAATAAAATCACCCTGTCTTCAAGTCTAGAGCTGGGTATTATTATACCTCAAATAAACTCTTTTTTTAAGTAGGACTACTTTACAAACCTTAGTTATCATTTAATAGTTTACAATAGTTTACAATTTCTCTTGCTGTAATTTCTAATAGACCAGTAGTCAGTACTTGTGGTCACTCATTAAACAAGTAACATTTAACCTCAGTTATATGTAATTTCACCAAATCTTTAAAAAAAAAAGCTGGGGTTGTGGAGGACCTAATCATATTTCTGCAATCAAAAAATGATGGCATAAATAAACAAACAAACAAATTAGAAATCATTGAGGCCATTTTCCTGCTGATTTGTATCAAGTGGGGTGCCAACTTCACACACATCATATAACAGCTTATGTTGTTTCTTCTTCCATTTTATTGCCCCAAGTGTAAACCAAACACCGTTAAGTCACGATTTCAACTATATACGGCTGGGAGCAAACAAACAGATCCTGAGCAAATTAACATGTCTCCACAGAAATTCAAAATATACTTCCTCCTTTCTGACAGATTGTATTTCATAATTATACCCAGTTGTTGTTTAAAGAAGTAGCATGCTCTGGCAAATGCAATTGTCTGACAAAAAGTCAATGCTCTCCTCTTGTTCAAAGGGGTCAAAGTTCACAGTTTGGTGCCCTGACATGGACCTACGGGTCACACTTCTTGAATACCACGGTGCCCTGGCACTATCCCATGAGCATGTGACATGTCATTTGTACAGCATTGTTTAACCACTGGGTCTGACTCACTGTCTACAAAGTATTCATCCAGAACGATTGTTAGACATGTTGAATTTGGGAAAACCCAGTATAGTAGACAAAACATGGAGTGAGCTACTATTGAATACAATAATAGGAATGCTTATCTACCAGCATTAGCAACTGCTGACAACGATTGTAGAAAACTGATATATTCGAACCAGGTCAGGACCTCCAAAATATTTGAACTTTATGGTACTCCCTCTCTGCAGAAGAACTACAGCTTACCACATCCTCAACTTATATCATGGATCTTTTGGGATCTTTTTTTACATAATATGATGTTTGTCTAGTCTTTTTCACCCAAGTAACAGGCAGCGGGAGATATGACATTAAAGCTCAGTTTTATAAGATGAACAGGGTTAGGGTAATGTCTCCAAGTAAACATTTTTTTCTGACAGACCTCCTAAAACACACCTTTGAATACTGTATCAAATACTGTTTTTGGCTTAAGAGCTCACTCAAGAGGCCAAAACAGCATGTATTAACCAGTTTTCACACAGGTGTGAATGCTGATCTTTGAGTAGGCTAAGAACTGCCATTACTCCCTTGAGGCATTTTATGATCTGGAGTATTTTGATTTTATAATACATAATTTTCTTTTTCAGATCAACTGAAAACTTCAAACGATCGGGCACAGGACCCATTGGCAAAGTTAGCCACCGACGTAACAACCAGAGCCTCGTTCGGCCACTCAGAGTCAGATCTCTGCGTCTGTTACAGAGCAACAAGGACCATCTGAAACGGGACGTCCCGTCAACATCTTCTGTGCTTCCCCCAACACTCCGCTCATCTACTCTACCTTCACCATCCACACCCCAAACATCAAAACCTGCACAGAGCCAGGAGCAGAGCAGGCTGATCAGCCCCAGGATGGCCTTTCTCAAGTAAGACACTGTCACTCTCACCAAAATGTAAATGTAAGAATGAGACGCTTGTCAGAATAAATGGAGGTTCAGCTGAAATCTGACAACAGCCAAAAGTAGTAGTAATTTATTAGTTATTTATTTCTGATTTACAAACCTCCACACAGTTCACAAGTTAATTCATCTTCTTGAGCTTTTCCCTTTATGGCTTGTGGGTCTATTCTAGAAACTATGGGCCTTAGGTGGACACATGCAACTCACTTATATGTTTATAATATTTCTAATGGATTTATGCAATGAAAACAAGAAAAAAACTGAAAAACTGAAATACTTTTCTATGCTGTTTTGATAGCATTTTATGACAGGGTGGAGTGGGACGTCCCAGCACTAAAATAACCCCGCAGCTTCCTGTTTTAAGTGACGCACCTTCTGTACAAAGTGCCCCTCCCAAAAATCTCATGCACCTGACTCTGGGTGAGGATCTCTGTATGACTGTCACTTGGTTTCTAGGCATAACAATACTTTAATTAAAGACAATAGGTAAGATATACAGTAGTTCAGGAAAAAATCTGTATACATTTTGTTGCTTTGTCTGATTAGGAATCCTTTTTGGTTTATTGATGTATTGTTACAGTAATAAGACTAACACTAAGACTAGACATTAAGACTAAAAGTAATTTCTACAAAAAATATTGCCACACAAAAGCCAAAAATAATGATTTATAGTTTTTTTTAATACATTCACACTTTTTAATGTTGCTACATAGAGA
>JAVQKG010299967.1:0-14335 GCA_036025885.1 Hypseleotris bucephala
AACTTTATCAAACTGCTTCATTGCCACTAAACTGGATAAACACATTTTCAGTCATTTTTTTTGTAATTTCTGTAAATAAACCCTGAATGAATTCCTGGATTGGTGGTGAATATTCTCAGGTCAGTTGTATTTTACTAATGAAGGAGAACGTACAGTCGATGTAAGACAATGCTTTGCTACCCACAACAAAATGCTGATAGAATTTCTTCCACCCTGCTCCCCTTTTTACTTTTACTGTAATGTAATCCAATAAAGATGTTCTACTTAGTCTGGAGGTGGAAGTGATGTTGATGAGAATCTTTGGTGGTTTGGTTTGGACTCTAGAGCATTAACTGTCTTACAATAGCCTATTCTTTCAACAACATGGTTTGTCAATAATTGGCAATACAAACAATTAGTGTGGTTCCCTAGGTGTCCAGTAAACTGTGACACAAAGACAAGAGTGCAGCCTTGTCCAACTTCAGTTATCATACTCTACATTAGAATAGCTTGTATTTGCAGGTGCATAAACTGACAACATGGATAAGTATTTTAGTGGTCATGTTCAAAACAATGAATCAATAACTTGGCACTGACAGGTTAACTGATGGAAAGACCTAACTTTGAGAAATTAACTAAGAATTTAGTTGTTGTTTTTTCATCATTGTTTTTTGTAATTCATACAATGTGTTTTTCCGTTTGTATTTATTGATTTAAGAAATGCACTTAATGTCTTGAAAATTGAAGTTCTGGCCTGAGAAATGTACCAGAGCAACTGATAAAAACTGTAATAGGGCTACTCACTTTACTGCATCTTTTATTTGGTACAACCTATAAGGTCACAACAGTACACAATATATAATTATTGTCAAATAACTTCAGGATTCTTCAACTTATTCCATTTGAATCTAATGCATTCTCTTGGACACAGTTGTGTTTTTTTATAGTCGGTAGAGTCCAGAAGCAGAAGAGTGTACTTGTGTATCATTAAGGGGTTTAAGACAAATATCAACAAGACAGCAACACTAAAAACAGCCACCGGCAGTGTTGAGTCATGGCAGGAGAGTTCTCCCCAATGCATGATAAGGAAAAAACATAAGCAGTAGATGAATACCATGCAACAGTGCGTGGTATAAGTGGACAATTATCCACAGGTTTAATCTCCACAGCAAGGTGCAGGTCCAGCCAGCCTGTCAAAGAAACAAAAATAAGTGAAAGAACTATCATGTTTAATTGAATTTTCTGTGCTCCACCTACCTTAAACAACATCCAGGATATACAAGTAAATGTAGTGGCTAAATCTAGCAGGAGAAGATGAAATTCCAGAAAGTGTCCAATGGAATTGCTTACTACTACCAGTACGCAAATTGGTAAGGTGAAAAAGTGATGTTAGGCCAGTTGCAAGTTATATGTCTGAAACACCAAACTGTAGGTGTGCAGTGCAATGATGTCATATAAAAAAAATCCTATCTTTGAAAAACACAGTTTCCGAAGCCGTGAGAAGCTGAATGGCTGCGACAACATTGTGGAAGCCACACACTGCACGTGTAGCAGACAGGCTCCACAACAGTTTGTCTTTAACTTTGAGTGAATTGTACAACCTGAACAGCACTGAAGACAAGAGATGACTAATGAGAAAAACAATGGCGTAGAAGCCAGCAGATGTGCCAATAATCCGGAAACGATAGTCCCATGAGAAATATTTGGGACTGGGCCGTTCAGCACCCAGGTCCCCAGTCAGCCGCCCCACATCCATGTTGTATGAAGTATTCCGCTTTCAGTGAGAATACAAAAAGAGGAGAAAAAGGATCAGCAAACACAAAAGGTTATTTGCCAAATGGCTCACTGTCTCTAAACTGTTGAAGACCCTAACTTAAATTAAAATGCATGGATGTACAAAATGCCACATTGAATCACTGTCTCCAGTACAAAGGCTGCCAAAATCTTTCTTGTTTGACTATAGAGAAACATCCTCAAGGACACAAAGGCAGTAGGCTGAAAATAAAATTGAACCACCAACCTTCCTATGAGAGAATGATCTGCTCTAGGCTAGTCTATTTAATTTTAGTTTTTTAAGTAAATGTTTTAAAAGAGGGAAGAGTGTACACAGCATTTGGTACAAAAAGATGACAAACTTGTGGCACAAAATAGCTATGCTGTAAGCCCAACCTGGGACAGGAGTTGAGAATTAGCTTTAGGCTACATACGTAGTCCCATCACTCTGGCCTATGACCAATGTCCTGCCAATACACCCCCGTCTTTATATATACTGAGAGATCTATTATTAGTATGTTTGTGTACATAAGATTGATCTGATTTCACCGTGTTGCTGATGTTCCAGGATCAAAATGCTGATGTTCCAGGACCAACATTCAAATTATTGGTTTTAGCAGGATTTTAACTGGTTAGGGTTAGGGCCAGGGCCATGATTAGGGTTACATATTGGTCACTGTGTCTGGTTAATGTTAGGACCAGAATATTAACTGGTTAAAGTTAGGGTGAGGTACATGGTTATAAAATGTGTATTAAATCTGTAAATATACAGATTCGGAGTACACTTTTTACCTCTGGAAAGTAGAAAAATCTAAATAAAACTGAGTGTCAAGATATTTAGTCTTTATTTTAAGCTAAAATTGAAAAAATACAAAAAAAAAAAAACTAATTTCTTGTGCTTGATCACCAAATAGTTGAACTTATAGTCAGCATGAATGCTCCCATCACAAATGATGATCATTTGTTACATTTGTAATCATGCATATAAGTTGATGCTGGTTGTATGGATGAGTTGTGAATACTGTTCACTACTGTTTATTGAGTGATGAGTAAATTGTTTTACTTTCTAAAATATGTACCATAAATACATTTTTATGTGAATAAACGTGCAACACTGGAGTTCCACTGCACCTCTTCTTTATAAAAATAATAAAAAAAAAATATTGCAGCATAGAAGCCAGCAAACATGCTGATATATTGAGGCGATACTCCAATGAGAAGTGTTCAGGACTGGGCTGAAAGTCCTTGCTGGTCTCCTGATCCATTTCACAGCTTCTGGTTTGAAAGACAGATACCCATGTATAAAAATGTAATGTAAGAAGATGAAGGAACAAAATGACAGCAGACAGGGAAAGTGAGCAGTGTCAACCAAGGATTAAAAAATAATGGTCTTTAGTAAAGGATGTGTTGCTGACAGGTGCACACCTTCATTACACACACAGAAGACAATACTTAACACAATGTTCATGTTTGTTTACAGAAGGCACAAGAAGAATTGCTTAAATAATACAAATAATTAGAAGTCCAAAATATGTAAATAAGGCTGAAATATATATTTTGCACTGATAATGAAAACAAAGTTAATTTACTCATTTTATTAGGTCAAAAACATATCAGATTTCTTTACCAAAAAATAACAATAAAAAGTAACGGAAATCCAAGTGCTGTATTCATTCACTGCAGTGAATTCAAAGACCAACTGAATAAATAAATACAACTCTTTCTCATACTATGTTTAGTTATAGCTGATAAATACATCCAAGGAAATACTACTAAAGGCCCTTTCTTTCTGTCCCTACTGTGTTGTACCCTTTATAAATAAATCTGTTTGATAATTGAGTTAAACCTAAATGAGTAAAACAGCACTATATTCAATGAAAAAAAACTATGATCTTCAGTAAACCAGTCAATTCATTCTTTCTATCTGCACAGTAAGTTCACAGATATACAGCAATAAAAAACAGTCCCACCCCACAGCAACAGGATCTTTTAGACAATAAGGTTATTGTGTGACATAGACAAAATGTCCTTTTACTTTTGTGACAGCTTCATGTGGGTTCTGGGACAACCCAGGTTTATATTCAATACTAAAGTAATTTGATAAAATAATGTTTACAATGTTTCTTGAGTTGTTTGAATCTTTGGTCAGTAACACTAAAAATATTTTTACTGTTAAAAACAAGTCCCCCCTAGTTAATTCAAGTTCAGCAATTCATGCTGAATAAAGTCTAACTTATCTAACTGAAAAATGACAAATTGAGCATAAAAGCAAGTCTAGTTAACTAAGATACATTCTTGTTTGCTAAATAAAAGAGGAACTAATTAGCAAAATCTAAAACTTACTTTGAACAAAATAGAAACTGATGTGACAAAAATGACTGGGTTCAGAAGGCCTGGGTTTCTCACTAAACTTGCAAAAGAATTAAAACAATGTGTAAAATTAACTAAAAATGAAACAACTTTTGGTGACATCAGGTGGAGGAAATGCAGACAGCAACACTACACCCACAATGAAAGTAATCTGTGCAGAAACAAAAACTAGATTATGATTATGAGTTTAGCTGTCCATATCTTTCATGAAAACATTGTATGTCCAAAAACAACAAATGTCAAAGCATAAGCTGTCAGATTTCACAACAGCATATTTCTGTGACGTAAACAAGCCAGACCCCATTCGATTACGATTATTTAGGGGCCACGGTGTCATGATTGACATCTTAAGCTACTATATGTATAATTCTATGCAATATACTGTGTGAATGAATGATAAAATTAAATTTTTTTCACAACTTAGTTTGTGTGAGTTTTATCAACAAGTCCTTCATTGGGGCCATATACAGGTACTGATTTGTTACCAAAGTTCCAGTCCACAGGATTAAGAAGTTGCATGGTTTTCTTGTGTGTCCAGATGGGGTTAAGAACAAACGTAAGCAAAACAAGCCCAGTGAAGAAGAGAAGTCGCTGTGGCAGGGCAACATGGGCGTTGATTTCTGCCCAGTGTGTACAAACAAAGTACCACATGTAGTAGCTCAGCACCATCCGACAGTGAAACATGTGGATCATTACCCACTGGTTTACTCTCCAGAACAAGGTGCGGGCATACCCAGCCTGAAATTATAATAAAAGAGATTAGGTTTGTTGACAGCCAAGTTTATAGACATACTTCCTCTTTCTAAGAATGTGCTTAAACTTTTTCTGGTCTGTTAACCTAAGCATGAACTGAAACCAATACCATTTTCTGCAAGAGTAAACTCTGAGACAACCTAAAATAACCTAAAAGAAAAAGAAAATAGCATAGATGGATTTTTCTTACCTTCAGTAACATCCATGATATACAAGTGAATGGGGTGCTCATCTCCAGGAGCAGAGTAACCATTGCCAGGAAGTGTCCCTGCGTATCCCACACCACTGCGCCTGCATATCCTGCCAGGGCAAAGAAGTGATGCGTGGCCAGAGGCAAGTCAAACGACCAAAACAGCAAACTGGATGTGTGAAGTGCTACATTTTCAAACACAAAGAACCCCGTGGCTGTCAGGACATGGAACCATGACCAGTCCTCTTGGCCTTTGACTTTGTCTCTAAATAACATTGAATTCTCAGTCAAAGCTCGAAGTCCTGCAACAATACTCTGAATACCAAACACTGCTCGTGTGGCAGCCAGATTCCAAAACACCTTCTCCTTGACCAGCAAGGAGTTATATGTATGGGACAACCCCGTAGAGAGGATGTGGCTGAGAATAAACACTGCAGTGTAAAAGCCCAAACCCGCACCCATGAGCAGGAGGCGATACTCCCATGTGAAGTATTCAGCACTGGGCTGAGAAAGGGTCTGGTCCGTGTGATGAGGACTGGTCAGCTGCCCAGGATCCATCATTACTGAGGAGGTCTCTCCGCTTCAAAAAAGACACGTTGTTTTGAGTTTCACACTTGCACTGTGTCGCTCTAGCGCTAAAGAATTTCACGATAACCACAACTTTGACACGTGGTCTGTAAATATTAATACTCACCCCAAAGTAATCGCTTGTTAACACCTACCAAAAATAGCACTTTCTTTCACATGATTTTCTCTTTAAAGGAAGCAGCCAAACTCGAATCATACGACTTCAATTTTGGTCATATGACCAAGATACAGGAAGCATTGAGGAATGACAGGAAGTCACGCCTACTGTGCATTTCTCGGTGTCCTATTGGTGTTGCAGTGTTTCCCCCTTAACGTTCATATTAGTGAAGTTAACCTAAATGTTGTTTATGTAATGTTATCCTTTATCTTTGGTCAAGGCTTGCAGACATCCTTGTTGATATATAATATATTTTGTATAGTCTTGAAATTCCGCAAAGTTTTTCCTTTGTCCACCAGAGAGCGCTCGTGTATTGTTCCTGTTTTGTATGAAAACATTGGTTAGTCCCATTGTTAAATATAGGCCTACCTCAATGGTTAGTCCGTAACTAAATATGGAATCCAATCCAAAGTCATCTGATTTCTAAATATAACACAAACAACATAATTTCAGATTCCTATTATAGTGTAACACAAGCAAGTAGCCAACTGCAGAGAAGAAAACACACAGATAAAAATTTCTCCAAACCTTTTGTCAAAAAATTTAATTGCAATATTATTTACACTGGATGATCTTAGCTATAATGAAACTAATTAAAGAAAAACAGAAGCTTCCAATATTTTATCTAGGAAAGAAGTGTTATGTGCATATGCAAACTACACAACACAAAATGTAGAATGTTAATACTTTGAATGATCAAGCATTGAGATAACAAACATTAGAAATGCTTGTGAGAACTTAAATACACAGAAATGTGCTGTAAAGACAGTGTCATAAATAAAATAAGATAATAAACAAGCCTACATTCATAAAACATTATTTTGCATGCCAGCATATTAATTTAAAATCAACCAAAAAAAGGACAAAACATGAGCAAGAGCCAAAAATATTTTTATGTTTTAATTGAGCATATATTATATATTTATATATCTATATATATCTCTATATATATTTCTTTACAAATAATGAATATTTGGCATCATATTCATCCATACTATAGATATGATATACAAGAGATGAAAATATTTTAGCTAAACTACTACCTTTTTCATCTTCTGTAGTAATTGGAGAGTTGTTTCACATTCCAAGTTTAAGGAAGTGTTGTATCAGTCTCATGATAGTGAAACACTTTCCATTGCATGTTTCAAAAACGGTCCCCTTTAATAATTCACATCTTGGGTTCAAGTCAAAAACTAAATTGAGAGTCTTACCAAAAGTGAGGCCACAGATGTCATGGGGGAATATCAGGCAGAGAATGAAACTGTAAAATGCATGTTATAGGTAATGTATGGTAAGAACTGGTGTACAGGTGGTGAGGTAAAAAAGATGGCACTTGTAGGTCATTGCTGCCTTCTTGGTGATTTTTATGCCCTTACATTTTCAGAAGGTTTTGTTGTGAAACTACCAATTACTTAGTGAATCTTGTAGAACTCACAGTATCACACACACATCACATTAGCAAAAGGATACAATAGATCAATATATCATCTAACATTACCAATATTCCAGATGAATGCAGTGAAATATGATCAAGTTAACAAAATTTTTGTTTTTGTTTATAAATAGGTTAAACAATTGTCAAGTGGGAACATTAGAGGAAAACAATACTTGTCCAATTACAGTAAATTAAAATGACCAGTTGACGTTCTTGATTGATGATTTTGGAACTAATATTCTGGACTGGTTAGAAGGTTTTTTGCTTGAGTTTTGTAATCTAAAACAAAATCTGCATAAACAGAAGATTTGTCATGAACAAGGATGGAGAAGACACTTCAGTCACTCTAAGCCCTGATCATATTGCATAAGGAAGAAACTTTTTATGAAGCATCTCATTTAACTAAGAATTCTCTGTGCTGCTGATTCTTAGGTTCTACGGTATAGGCCACTGTCCTGTAATACATTTCTCCACAAAAAGCTTTGAAGGGCTTTTGAGGCAGCCTGCTTGATCTCACCAAGGACTCAGAATCTTACATAAGCTGCTCAGACTGCAAAATACCCCCAACATAACGACTTGTGATCCTCAGCCTCCAAGCTACACAACAGCACCACAGTTTGGGCTTGATCACAGCTCTCTGCTCCTCTCTAAGCCAGCATATGTCAAACTGATGCATGTCTCGCCTGCCTGCTGCCACCGTAGCACCAGCAGAGGGGCATCTCCACCAGCTCACACCCATGACAATATTTATTCCCATGTATGTGCTAGAAGGTGTTTTCATTATGTAATCTAACTCTGAGCAGTCTATAAAGTCTGGCACTGCTGTGTGTTGTTGTGTCATTGACTTTGGCTACATGTTTGAACTAAAGTGTGCTGTTCAAATACTGCTACAAACTATTTAGAGCTAATAGAAATCTGAACATCCATGTATTGGCTTTTTATGTTTGTGCAAAGTGACACAGTGACAATATGTAACTATGTGGTCGATCTGATTTCCCCGTGTTGCTGATAATCCAGGACAAACATTCTAGTTGTTGTTCAGGGACCATCTTTTCAGTGAACCTTCACCCTAACCTAGCACCCTAACCATGTACCTGACCCTAAATTTAACCAGTTAATATTCTGGCCCTAACCTTAACCAGACACAGAAACCACTATAGAACTCTAACCATGGCCTTGGCCCCAAACCTAACTAGTTAAGATGCTGCTAAAACCAGTAACTTAAATGTTGGTCCTGGAACATCAGTAACACAGCGAAATCAGATCAACCGTAACTATGTGGTTATGACAAGAGTCCAGTCAGGCCACAATTCAGAGTGACTGACTGAGTCACACTAACCACTGATTCACTCTCTCTGACTTTTCAGGAAACACATTCACACAACACTTGTAACATGTAAAATATTTCAGTGTTCAAGGTATAAAATCTCAATATAGGCTGTAGTAATCTGTGGATGTTTTAGGCAGATTTGGAGACATATTTTAAGTAACAAGCTCCCAATCTTTCAGATTCTTCACACAAATCCACAATGACCAAGTTTGCAGAGCTAAACCAGGTGAAGGTAATTACTAACTTGAAGCAAGGCCAATATCGGATTATGTCACATACAGTATGATACAGCAGATCACTTCAAAAGGATTGCTACTTTACTGGATTTCTTAGACTTGCCTAAAACATTTGCTCAAAGTATATCCATTTGCACTTTTGAAACATCTTTCATTTTTGCTACTAAGATTGTTTCTGACAATTCAATTTACAGATACACAATCTCTAACAATCTTTCCCAATAATATTTAAAAATATATATATAAATAGATTATAGTTCCTTGGTCAGTGGTTACATATAGATCTTTTTACTCTTTTAAAATAGTTGTTTACAGAGATTCAAATTAATCATTTTATAATAATAACCTATATCTAACAAAACTGTGTCTTTGGGGACTAATATCTGCTATTACACAAACACAGCTGCTTTTCTAAATGTTTTGTAAACTTTGAAAATATGGATTTAACAGGTTTGGATACTTTTACAATACAGCTACTCTAATCTTCAAAATACTAACAGTTCTAATTGGTAAATGATGTTATAAATTCCTACTACAACTAGTGTTTGGTTTGTACTCTCTGAGCTATGATAAAACAAGATTGGGCAACCATAGTATGAACAAAATATTACCAAAATGTGCATGCTGGAAAATGATCCCTCTGCAATTTTAATTAGAGCTTCATAAAGTGTGCATTCACCTTACACTGTGATGTAATCCAAAGCAAATCCCCTGTATCTAAAATTGTGGTTTGACAATCTGCTACACAATGTACTATCTCTATACCCATACATTTTTTATTTTTAACACCAGCACTATAATGTTTAAGCTATTTGGGACCTTCTGCTTGCATCCCTGTGGAATGCTTGTGCCCCAATTTGTTTCCACTGCTCTAAGACTTTCTTTACTGTTGTTATAACAAGTACAACCGAACACTGTGAAGGATAATGTGATATGAATGAGGTATTTTTGGGTGAAAACATAGATTAGAAGAGTTTTTTGTGTTGTGAAAGATTTTTTATCATCTTTTGCCATTAACTGTGAGAGTGCTACTTGAAAAGGGCCTGAGTTGAATTTATCACATGAAAAGAAGCAGTCTTTTGTGTGTGTATGGTGTCACATGTGATCTGTCCAAAGCAAAATGCAGGCAGGCAAAAAGACAATGTGGGGAAATCACACAATGGGTGTTTTTCCTGCTCATAATTCAGAAATACAACAGTACTATTGTGAACTGTATGTACATTTCCCTTGGAAATAGAGAGAATTGTAATAAGTGCATAAGTGCATTGACTACACATTTTGATCTAAGAGTTACACAAACTGTCATTAGATTACTTGACTACTGCATTGATAATGGAAACATTGGCACAAGACTTGCATGTTTTTGGATTCAAGTAAATGTCAATAAAATAGCAACAAGAATACTGCAATCATTGTGGCTTGAAAACTCCTCATATACTACACAGAAAATCTATTAATTAATGTCTGTGTATGAAGCATGGCTTAGGCCCATCGGAAAATCACATCCTGATTATTGCACACCTTTCTGTATGAGGGTAAACTGAAACATTAGATGAACTTTTTCATTTTCTCAAGGGTTTCAGGAATCATGGCTGCAGAGGTGTTTTTGTCTCTCACAGACCTGTGATGTCTGCATACACTTTGATACAGCTGAGCCAGATGCCTCTTAATAAATAATGCAGGGCCTTCCAGTCTCACACCTGATTGTCATCCACTGATTGAACTGGCTAAAAGTCTGATTTTCTGAAGGTGTGCATAGACCACCCACACAAGTACATGAGACTGAATAAGTCCTACATCAAATTTAAGTAAGCTGGTCTATTTTTTCCTTTAAAATATAAGCTTGTACCTGGGTTGTACAGTACTGTATATTGATAACGCGGACTGTTTTCAAGCATCAGGGTTTGCAGTTGCTTTGTGCATGTAAATGAGGATCATGAACATGAAATGACATCCAGATTGGGTAGAAAGTTGCATTTTCCCAACACTGACCAGTCCAGAGCTTATGAGGGGTCGCCTGAATTACCTTTACTGGTCAATAAGTCACATGCACAAAGTTGAGGTATTTCAAGCATTGGCACAGTTTTAAACTCAGAAATATGACTAATTATAACATATTTAAATTCCCAACTTAGATACCTGAAAAGTTGCAGAAGGGTATTTGAATCACTTGAAATAAATATTATTTTGTATACTTAGTTCAAAGGCCTGGTTGCTGGTAGGTTTTGAAAGCTGCACTTTTTAAATGGCACTTTGCAAATGCTGAAAAACTACAGACATTCCCATCCAGAATATCAGATGAGAGCTTGTCAGCTGGGTGTCAAATAGAAAACCCAACCAACCCAACCATCACTGATCTCCAAAACACAGATTTGGCAATGGGACACTTGGCACATCCTACTGACCAGTGGTGTTGGCAATGGGCACTGAGGATGGCTATAGAGACAAAAAGATGGAGGAAGGAAGTGTAGAGAGAGTAGCAGTCTAGAAAAAAATGCTAGTTTTAAAATTGTACGATGTTGGTACAGTTCAACTTTGCCCCTGACTGTCTTCTCAAAGTCTAGTCTGAGCCTCTGGAATATAGATCTCGATGCTGTCTGCCCGCTCCGATGCTGAGTTCTGTCTGAAGGAGGCCGCTCTCTTGGCCGCCATGAGCCTTAGCCGTGCCTCCTGCCTATGTCTGTCTGGTAGGTCCAGAGACTTCTCCCGTGTCACACCACTCCTCTGTCGAACTGTCTTCTTTGGTACAGAAGCTGGGAGCTTAGGAAAGTGAAACAAATGACAAAGATTATAAGCACAAAATGTAAGCACTGGTATAATATTATGAAACTGGATTGAAAAAACAAAATAAACTGTTCTAACTTGGCCTATTTAGGAATAGTTTTGTAAATTTAAATCAATGATCTGCTCGTGACAAGTTTTATACCTTCTTCTCAGGGCTTTCCACAGGCCTCCAGTTATTGTTTTTGATCTGCTGAAGCTGGTCAAACTTTATGGTGACATCATCAATGGAGAGCTGCAGCAGGTCCCAGAAGCCAGCAAGGTCCTGAGAGGTGGGCCGAGGCATGGCACTAGGGTCCTATGAAAGGGTATGGAACACAGAGTTTACTAAAAGGTAAATGCACATTTAATAAGCTTTGTGGTGTAGGAGCAGCATCTGAGGCACTTGGTGCAATACTTGTAACCCAATTGTGCTGCTTGCATCCAAACACACTGCAAAGTGAGACTTTTTATGCAGTGCACCTTTTATCCACTAGATGTCAGACACATCAAAATGCTTCAGAACCCTCTGCACTTTCAGAGAAGCACAAGTAACAAGAAAATAGCGTATTTTTTCCATAGTACACAAGAGCTGTGATATATATATCTATATATCTATATTTCTCTCTCTATTTTTCTACTTACCAAAGATTAATATTTAATTACATTTTTAGGCATGACCATTAATGGGCCAAGGAACAAACTGTTAATAATAATCACCTTATGAATATAATTATTTGAAATCCACGCTCCATGCGTCTGCGTCAACTCCTATAACACTGGTGGCCTTCTTATTCAGAGACGGTGTCATTTCAAATGGCTTTTATATTGTTAACGAGCAATTAAGGGGCCCCGACTCCAAACCATGACACATATGGGAAGAGTCTGTTTGACTTTTGTGATTTGTCTGGATGTGTGTGAAGAATGCTTTTGCCAAGTTTTGTAAAGTTCACTAAAAAGCCATTCTTCATTCAGTCCATAGGGGGCGCTATTGAGGTAACTGGCATAGTTGTGGTCAGAAGCATTGGAAAATGCGGTGTTTCAAGTTTGATTAAAATCGGGCAAAGTATGTGCAAAATAGAGTCTGTAAAATATACCTGACTTCCCAATTTCAATCCAATATGGCCGACTTCCTTTTTGTCGTAGGGCGGGGCCATTATAATATTTTATGTTCAACAAGATGTGGAGAATTATTGTACCAAGTTTCATTGCTATGTGACAAAGTAAGTGTATCCAGAGTCCCACAGGGATCCAAAACATGGGGGCGCTATTGAGGCATTCTTAATTCAACCGTGATAAATAATGATAAACGCAAGAATCGCGTTCGGCGATTTTATGGTTTCATGTTCATCTGCGTTCGCAGATTGGCCATGTGACAGCAATAACTCAAAAACGCTTTGCCCAACCACTTTCAAACTTTGCAGATACTTCTTAGACATTATAAGGACGCTGAACTGTATCGATTTGGGTACTTCTGCGATGAATATTAATTAAGTAATTAATTAAGGATTAAATTTGTAAATGCAATAACTCAGGAAGTTTTTGCCCCATCTTCTTCTTTATATGATGAAGACGCTGAACTACAACACTGAGTTTGGTACTTCTTCGATTAATGATAATTGATTAATTAACAAATGAATGATTTTGAGCATTTTATTGGAGCCATTACTCCTAGAAACGTAAACCAAATCTCTCCAAATTTGGCACAGTGATCCGGGCTCGGGTCTATTAAATGGACATTTGCAAATTTTCGCAGTCGAATAAAGAATGCTTCTATAGCCCCCCATGTTTATGACTCCTATGGGACTCCTACAGGTCCTGCACCTCATCCCTGTATGCTGACTCAGCACACAGCCCTGTGAAGATCCAGTGCTTAGAGTGATGGTGGAGGAACAGTAAGGACCAATCCTCACTTTTTGGGGACACTTCGTTAGAAAGTCCAGAATCCAGGCAGATAGGTAGAGGCATCAGCTTATGGTGTTGAATGCTGAGCTTGATGATATTTTCACTATTGTTTTTAAGTTGTGCTATGGTTCTATATTTAGTAAATATTTTACATGTCATTATCACAAGGCTGCCTGAGCAGAAGATCAGCTATACTCTGACCTCATGATTTTCTTTTCAAAACCATAAAGTTGATCATATCCTTAGCCGGCAGATCTGGAGGAGTTCATTTTAAGCTGTGGCTGTCAGTGCGAGTGTTTAATCCAGGCCTGCCTCCTTCAAGACTGGCATAAAAACAGGCTCTGTTCAAAACCACAATAAGCTCAAAATGTGTTATTCTTATGGCCCATCAAACCAAATTGTAATGACAATTGCATAAACTGTATAATATGTATGCACTGATTACTCAGTTTAGCAAAGTTTTTGTGCTATAGGTAAATGATATGTTTAGGAGGGGAGACATACAGACTAAAATTATAGTTCAGAGTTTCATTGTGTACTGTAGCTAATCAGTACCACCCGCAGTGATTTTTACCTGTTTATATTACGTTAAAATGGAAGATGAAGGCAAAAACAACAATCCATTTTTTTATCATCAATTGAAGCCATCACTACTTTAATAGACGCAAGTAAAACTAGAAAGCACTCGGAGAGTGCATACCGACGCCAGGACAGCTAATTTCCCCTATGCAATGTTTTAGCACTAACCGCTACTTTAATCTGTGATGTCTAAGGGTTTTTATATTGTTAACGAGCAATTAAGAGGCCCCACCCTTTTTGACTTTTGTGATTTGTCAGGATGTGTGTGAAGGATGCTTTT
>JAVQKG010300202.1:0-10192 GCA_036025885.1 Hypseleotris bucephala
TTTTGTTTTGTATTGGTTCTCATTAAGCAGATGTCAATACCGACAATTTGAAACTGTACAAGGGGGTAGGAACCTAAAAGTTCTACTCCATCCTACTCCCTTTGAGCATCTGAAAATCTGACCTTTTGTCTGCTCCACAGTTGAACCCACAATTTTCACAACTAAAACAGAAGTTGTATTTTCTCATTATATAGAATGAAGATGTAGCCTGGCTTACCAGACTTGTCCTCTGTCAATTCTATCCAGACGACTAATCTGGAAATGCTGCCATAGCGAGCCCAAATGGGGCAGAGTAAACCAGATCATTTTAAAAAGGCGAGAGAGACGTATTTAACGTTCGCTCCGACCCAGTTATTTATGTTTTTGTTTGTTTGATTGGCCCGGTAGGACGCGCTCAAGGGGAGGACGAGTCACTTGAATAGAAGCATGTCCATGCCCTTTTGCTTTCCATAAGAAAGCATTAGGCATGGCAGGCCAGGTTAGTACAGCTTATTTATGTGGTAAGTTTAGCCCTTGAAATATTACTAGTGGACTGGACCCTACATAATGACTTAATCTTACTAATAACTAATAAAGTGGTACTCAGTGTGGTCCACTTGATTCTGCAGACCTCAGTGCAACGCAACAAGAAGTTATATGAACGAATGTTGCCTTTCTGATATCTCAAATCAGTCTCAGACCTCTGGCATCTTAAAGGCATGTTAACCCACAGTGCAGAGGAGATTGTTTATCATTTAATTTTTTCTCAAAGTGTTAGACAGGGTTGTATGTAAAAATTCCTTTAGTTTATCAGTTTACAAAATGGTTACCAAAAACCACCCCATGTTTAAGTAACTAAAGCTATGGCTATTTGAGCTCACACTCAGTTACATAGCCAGGTCAGGCCAGTGAGTGCATATTTTAAATCTAGGTTAGTTCAAATACTTGTAACCGTTTTAAGGGGAGAGCACTTTGTATGCTTCTAAAAGCTTCTGTGAAGTGGACAGAGGCTGGTGTGACCTCCGACAGGTGTTTTTAGAGGTTCAGAAAGGAGGCAGTGGGTGAAACCGTTTGAACAAAGTAAATGTTAGGGCTATGAATTATTTGTCGTTGTTAGTGGAGGGCCGTATCGCGCTCCCTGCCCTCTGGACTGATGCATGCTGCTGGGCTTCAGTTTGTCGCCCTGTGCTTCAAATGTCAACAACAGAGGTGCTCAGGGCAAAGGAGAGCCGGCTCACGGGAAATTATTCACACTGTTGATGCAATAAAGAAGCCGTCTTTCAGATCTGAATCACAAAAGTATCTCATGAATAGTGGAATAAACGCTTTGTGTCTGTTTTCAAGCTGGAAATATCAAAGAGGATGTGAGATTTATTGACGTAATGGTCTTTGCACATTCCAGTATTTACTATAACTTTGAAGCACTTTATATTCTTGTACTTTTCTGTCAGAACCAACATGAATGTCTTGAGCAATTTAAACTTTAGTAACACCCCAAGAATACAGTATATAACATGTTGCTGATTTGTTACTGTTCCTGTAGGCTAGAAGTTTGTTTGACCAATAGTAGTTGAGTTTTAATTTTCTCCCTTGCTGGCTGTGGTGTAGCTCAGTCGGCAGAGCATGCAGCCCATATCCAGAGCTTGAAATGCTTGCCCCACTGTTGTGAGTTTGAATCCGGATCGTGACAATTTTGCCGGATGTCACTCCCCACTCTTCCTTCCTTTTGAGTAGCGTGCCAACTAATTTAGATTCCAGTTGAGAAAGACAAAAGTAAAATAGTGATGACAGATTACCTACCTCACAGAACAGGGTCATTCCAGGTTAATTCCAAGCATTTTTTTAGCATTTACTTATTTTAGGAAACCTCTAGACTGCAGTTTTATTTTGATATATTTTTATACCAATGAAAACCAGGAACACTATAGCTACAGTTTTGGAGATGCTCTACAATTCATCTATCACAGTTTGGCCCTTGTCAAACTAACTTAAATCTTTATACATCCAGTAGACATACATACTCACTTGCTGCCTAATATACACCCACCCACTAACAGATGATGAAGAAATAATCTCTTATTCACTAATCTGTCAGTGGTCCCTATGTTATATATCAGATTTTTGTAATTGTACTGTACATGGTGTCAGATGTAGGCTGCGCAGCTTAGTTCTTTATGAGCAAACATTAAAAATCCATATCTCGGCTGAAAGAGATGTCCTGAGGTTAGTTACACATTAGTGAACTGGATGCTCCTCAATCCCCTGGAGCTGGGACGCTGTGTCCTTAAATATTGATGTCTTAACTCAACATGGAGATAAAAAGTCAATTCAAAAAATGCATTTGGAATGTCAGAGCCCTGGTGAATGTAAACCAAAATGAGGATATGTTTTGCCACTTGGCTCTCAGTCATAACTAGGCATGGAAGGATATTGTTTGTTAAAATCTTTTTTTCATTATCTTGACCATAATTATTGCAATTAACAATAATAATATGATTTTTTGGACCAATATCACCTAAATTTATTTAAGAATCTAAAATTTATCTTTAAGAATCTGTTCACAATAAAGTCCAAAACGCATTAAGGTGCAAGTAAATGACAAAAATTACGATCACCGCAATAATAATTGATAATGATAAATTAATTGTCAGTATTTTTATTGCGATAAATGATATTGTTTTTCATTGTCCCATCCCTAGCCATAATGCTCAGGTCCAAGAGTCGGCTTTAATGACCTGCTTAAATCATCGCCCCCTCACGTTTCACCTTTTCTCGACGACATTCCCATGTGCCGTCAATGCTTCCCGGAAGAAAATTAATCCATCAAAATGATTGTACAGCTGCAAACATCACGCTATGGGTTCAAACTGGTGCCCGATATCTAATTGTTGACGGGCAGGACGTGGCTGGGAAGTGGAGGCAGTCCCCTTTGTTTTCTTTAACACCTCCGCACCTGGTGACCACAAGCCCTTTCTGACCATTATCAGTCGTGGTTTAGTCCATGGTTTTTGATGTTTTAATGTTTTATTTTATTTTTGTCAAAGTCGGTCGATCTTGGCACAGGACAAAGACTAAAAAAACTTAAAAATGTTTAGATCTACATAAACAATTAATGTGGACTGCAAAACTTTCTAATCCTGGCCTGCCATCATTTGCAGTGGCTACTTTGCAACAAACATGATGTAAATTGTCTAGAGTAGCAGTATCCAGCTGCAATGGAAGCTATGTAAACTATGTAAACAGAAGTCTCTATTTGACTGTGTCTAACCCGGCCTGAAATTAAGCAGAACCCCAGATGTTTATACAATGACATGTTTATTGGTCGAGATTTGGGGGTGCATTTGATTTATTTGCATGATAAGCTGTACAATGCTGCTTACTTAAGAATGCTGTGCCTGGAAGAAAGAATTAGTGCTGCTAGAAGCAAAAGGAAAGACATTAGCAGATGCCCAAAATTACTCTTCATGTCTTAAATCTAGGTCAGTGCGAAGTGGCTGTGTCTGCACTGCAAAAATATCTAGGAATATCTGGATTAGGTAATATGATTTGAATTCAGGATATTAATCTTGATTCGACTTGTTTATTCTTCAAAGTGGCACAAAATGTTCGCCAGCACCACATCACTGAATAACTATTTTCGGTTTAATTTTCGGGCTGGCCGACTACAATCTCTCTGGTGGAGTCTGCAGGTCTTCCCTGTGTTACCGTGGGTTCTCTCTATGGGTACTTTGGCTTCCTCCCACGACTCAAAGACATGTTAGGAGAATTGGTCAATCTAAATTGTCCTTAGTGAATAAATGTAAGTATGAATGGTTGTCTGTCTGTGTATGTCTCAGTGTCAGCCCAGTGACTAACTGGCCATTGTCAAGGGTGTACCCCACCTACAAATCTAGTCAACACATCTCAAATCTATATGGTGAATTCAAATCATTTTAATCCACACATAATTTTTTGCAGTCTGAAACTACAACTTGTGCCTGTGTTTCCTTCATGCTTTATTCATAGTGGCACCATGGGGTTCGATGTAATGCAGAGTTGCAGACACAATATTTTGGATGTACTAAAGTCTTTCTGTGTGAACCAGGCGGGACTTGACAGCTGTCATTCCCATCACTGCTTGTTGTTTGACTGACGCCGCCTCAGAAAACTCTCTTTTCAGTTTTATTTTGAGTTCACCATAAAAAATAAATCTTTGTGTGTGTGCCATGAGGATAGGTCAAATCTGAGTGTCTTTATTATGTTTTAGTCTTATCCATATTTTAACGTGGTTTAGTCCTTGTTGAATCGTAGTTCAGTTCTGGCTTAGTCCTGGGGTACATCTGGTTTAGTACTTGTTTAGACCTGTTGCAATCCTTGCTTATATCTGGTTTAGTCCATGTTTTCTGTCGTGGTAGTCGATGTAAAAATATTTAGAAACAACACTGTTACATTACACGGAAAAACGGAAAAACCATAAAAGATTTGAATACCTAGATTATGTAATGTTATAATTAATGCATTTCTGTCTTGCAAAAATCCCACATGTTTTCTCTGCTATTTGTAAAAACACTCTATCACTATTCAGCATCGAAAAGGCTACTATCTGACTAATCTTCCCCTGCAGCAGAACAGCTTACTCACTCCGCATGACGCTGACCTGCAATTATAAAGTAAAGAGATATCACTGAGTCACAGCATAATGATGAGATTTGATGTTTATGTGGGCAAAAAAAGAGTGCTTTTTGTTTGTTTTTATTGTGGGTACGGTTATTATATTCCTCTTTTCAGGAATGATGTTAGAAAAATGTTTGTTGTGTGTTGTTAGTTAACAAGCTTTGGCATGATATCAACATTACTAGTGATAACTGCTAGCTACCACTAGCTAAAAGGCTTTAGTTTTGTTTATAATGTGTGGCACTCTTATTAAGCAAAAATCTTTTGATGTTTTCTACATTCAGATGTTTTGTTTTTGGAATTGTTTTTGTAAATAAATTATTAAAAGGAAAAACACATATTTGCCAAGGGGGCCAACAATTCTGAAGGCTAGCAAGGACCTCCCCCTTCTTACATGTTTTTGCTTTGAGTTCCAAAATGTAACAATAGGCACAATATAGATGCAGTATAATTAATAAGCTAGCTATGTCTATGTCAATATTGTTATTTTTACACCTTAAACTGTAAAAGTAAAGCTTGGGGTCTTCCTTGTCCATTCACCTGTAAAACCTCCTTCAGGCTTGAGCTGGGGTAAGTCTTTCGTATCAATCCATAGTGTGTACTGACAGGCGGATGGTCACAGCAGATAACCCTCTATGTTTGTGTCACCTTGTTTTTTTTCAGGAGCCCCCTGTCTTCACCTCTCCTCATCAGTGTAAGTCCAAACCAGTCACACCAAGATAAGGGTCCGCAATCAACAAGCACTGTCCCTTCCTGCAGTGAGTGACAGCAAAGGATGCAGGCAATAGGTAGGAAGAGTATCAAAAATTCTCTTTGCCATTTCATCAATCGACTTCATCTTAAATTCATAAAATTCAGTGCTCTGGACAACTGCCAATGTAGAATTAAAGGTGTAGTCCATACGTTTCCTAGTTGTAAATTTAAAATAATGCTTCATCTGACCCTGTTCTACGATGTAAAGTTGTTAAAAGCCTAGGCTAATTATTATTTTACTTTAGTCCCTCCCCGAGCCTCTATAGCAACATCAGATCAGACTTTGTGGGATAACATGTTGACCAATAGTAGTTGAGTTTTACTTTAGTCCCTCCCTTGGCCTCCATAGATTAATTTGCATCATAGTACAAGGTCAGGTTGTCAATTATATTTTATCTTTTAACTTTTTTTATTTCGGAAACCTATGGACTACACCTTCAACTCTAAACTGACAGAATATTTCACATGTACACATTGGTACACATAAAACAACACACAAAGCTTGTATGTATTGTCAAGTCTCCTAACGTCAGCATTCAGTCTTGTAACATGTTAAAGTGACCACTTAGAAGCTAATCTTCTAAATTAATATTTGATGAGATTTTGATTGGATACTGGTTCTACACAAAACACGATGCAGCTCAAAGTTGGATTTCCCACTTCAACAGCATGTGTCTTTTCTCCTGCTGCTTACAGACTAGATTTTCCAACAGCGGGTGCATAAAGTACAAGCCTCTGACAGAGCACTGCAGATTATTTTCATTAAATAGTAACATACTTTTAATTTATGTACCATTTATGTGCATACAACACCACTCTCAAATAGGAACTTTTCCAAATAGTTTGATCATTATGCATTCACACACATGATTGCTATCAACTTTGACCTATACATTTATTTGTAATGTATTGGTTCGAATCCCACCCATACCTGTGCAGATTGACGTTGTGTCCTTGCCTACAGGCATCACGTACCACCACCAATGTGTGGCTATGTCCGTAAGTTACCTAAAATAAGGAAAAGTTAAAAATATAAAAATGCCAAAAATTGACTACCTTTTCGATGATGTAAATTAGGTTGTCTGTTGTTTGTCGAGGCCAGCGGAGGGACAAAGAGGAATTCACAAACTCGGATTTGATGTTGCTGTAGAGGCCAGTGGAGGAACTAAAGTAAAATAATAATTATTACAGATTACTTTTTTTCCATTACTTTACATCCTAGAACAGGGTCAGTGTCATGAGTGTCTAGAATTTAACACTTTTTACAAACACATTGTAGCCAGTCTGCTACCAACACCAAGATATTATAGCCTATTAATAACAGTTTCTTTGTCAGATAATCCTATTAAACTACCTAGTGTGCATAGCCTATACCATTAGTAGGTACTTCATGATGTAACCTTCCTGGAGAGCGGCTCTTGTGCTTTTAGTGACATCACACCTATGGCCCATAATCACAGGCTGCAGCCCCATTTCCCAGCATGCACCTGGCTCCGAGAGAAACCCGTGATAAAGTGATAAGAGTCTACATGTGAGCACCACAAGAGCTGCTGCGCTGAGGGGAATGTGTGGGGTTTCCATAGAGCCCGAGCAGGGGCGTGTTGTTACTGTGGGCGACGGCCGTTCTGACCCAGATGGCAGCGGAGCCTGTTGTTTGGTCCACTTTATACAATAACTATGAAGCTCATATGTACCTGCACAACACAGCAATGACACTATATCTGCCCAGTCATGTGTGCAATCAGCTTCCTCTTGGAGTTTATAGTATTATCAACAGACATGAAGTGTAATAATTATTTCACCAAATCAAATTATATAGGCTATTTGAAAACTCTTAAAACACAAAGCAACTTCAAATGTTTAAAAAGTGTGTTTTGATTGTGTGCTAAACAAATGCTTTAACTATTTATTTATTTATTTATTTTACGCTGCTTGAATTTCTTTTAATCTGACTTGACATTATCTACTTGAATGAAATTTCAGTAGGCCTACTCTTCTGTGCTTGTATGATTGGTTTTCTGTCAGATGCACTTCCTAGAGCAATCTTGTAATTTACACCTTAAATCTAAAAACATATTTATAGCAGATTAATCATCTAAATATGACCAATAATGATGCTGCCTATGTCTCACAGTGGCTTGTTTCTGTACATATGGTGGATCTTAGACATAATCTTAAATTTAAACAATGTAAGCCTGGATGTTTACCTTGAATTGACCAGTCCTGTCAAATACAGCTGTGTGTTGTGTTTGCTAAGTGTTTGTCTGGGCCAGTCAATAAGGCACAACACAAACATGTAGACCTAACCATGTGAGAATACAGGCATGTGACCTTGACTCAGACTGGATTCCACCTTTTATTGTCTCTTTTTGTGCTTAAAGAATAGAAAATGACAATCAATATATCTAAACAAAACATCTTATTTCTGTTCAGAACAATTATCTACCTCTCATGAATGTTCTTGTATGGGCAATGGGCAATATTTATGCATGTTGAATGTTTCAATAAGCTTGTAAGTACAATTTTCTGCTGCTATTGATTGAATATTGACAATCATTGTGGACTAGATTGTAGAACCAGGCAGAGATGGGGTCCCTAACTCCAACATAAGTCGTCTTCGGATTTTTTCATCACTGTTTTAGAATTCTTTTTCCTCCTCTGTTTTTGTGACTGAATTGTAGATAGCGTGTTGACTTTCCATGTCTCTATTCATAGTCTGCACTGAAAACACATTTCTCATGCTACATACATTTTACAGTAGGTTACTCACTGACTGTCATGTTACTTAGGGCAATGATTTAAACATGGTGGACTACAGGGTGATAATTGTCATGCAGGATCTACGCTTGCATGGCTCTTCTTGCAACTTCAAATTAATAAAGTGCCAGGGCCATATGTTTAATGCATGAACGCATGATTTAACAGCATTTTAATTAAATATACAAGTAGATAATCCCAAAACGAGTTATTAACATTTCTGAACATTATATCAAGTAAAGTAACCACAAATAGACATAACATTTAATTATTCAGTTCAGCTGCTTGTCCACTTTAAAAACAAACATTTGTTTAGAAATGCACAGAAAAAGGGACGTTACTGTCATTTTCGATTAAGATCTTTCAATCTGGTTTTGTCCTGGTTACCTATGCCAAGGAGCATGTGTGTTTGTCTGTTTGCAAAAACTACTGAACAGATTTAGATACAATTTTCAGGGAAGGTCAGTAATAACACAAGAAATAAAGCAAATTAAATTTTGGGAGTGATCTGGATCACTGTCTGGAGCCACGACTTTTTTTTTCAAAGAATCTGCAGAGGTATGTCAACACAAGGCAGGTAAGAGTTCCATTCCCCATCCTTCTCACGGAAAGTGCTATGTAACCAAACAAAATTAGTGCTGGTGTTTAACATTTTTGGACATAATGTTCTGTGCCAGACGAAATGTTTAGGGGATATAATAGTTTATTCCTGGTGCATCACTGGATTATTCTTATTTAATCCCAATTTATTCATGGTCTAGACCTGATTTAGTCCAGATTTAGACCCTACCCTGTTTTATAGACCTTACTTTTGGGGGACTTGTGAATGTTCATTTTATAGGGTGCCTCCAGCCCTGTCTTAAACGTTTCTGATTACGCCCCTGTTCTGGACTGTTCGGTGGCCTCTCCTCTGCTTAGAGCACCACAGTTCCCTGGAGACACTACGAGTGGGCGACACAGCTCAAAATAGCCGTGGTCGTTGAGACAGGCATGAATCAACAACAAATGCACCTTATGCTTAATTAAAGATTAAGGAGAAATTGTAGTGTGGAGGATTCACAGAGCCACTCTTTACTTCTCTGATTAAGGCTTATGTAACACTGCTTAATACTGCATGGCCACTCTGAAAAAAGTAATGCCATGTGCAGACTGGGCTAAAATCAATTTTGTTGTGACGGGCGGCTGTAATCTGAAGGGGCCACCATATTGACAGATTACAGGGCTCTAAAATGGTAATTTAAAATAATCTAGACTGATTTATGTAAAATGTCTGTGAATTAATAATGAGATCCCAATGGAAAGAGAAGCAGATAGCACTTTGTCATCGTATGAAGTCAGATGCATGCTGCTGTGGAAAAATTGTTAGCATTTCGGGAACATTGGTCCAAAAAACACCATCTTTCAGAGTCCAAATACTTATCTCTTTAGGAACTACACAGTAATAAATCACTTTGTTTTTATAGATGACATACTTTTGCTTAGCTTGAACATCTAAATTCCATGGATTCCTGCGGGGGTGTAACAAACAGGCCCGTTTGTTACTTCTAAGTATAGACACAAGCACCTTCACCTTTTCACTTAGCACTTTAACTTATCTGGCACTTTGATAGCACACAGCACTTTAAACAAACATATTTGCACATACCCAAAATAATTGAACAACAAGTTATTTTTAAAGTTATTTATTAATTGTCTTTCCTTTTCCTGGTTTTAGATCCAGTGGCACTAGCACTTTGATTGATGGCTGCTTGGCCCTGGAGAAAAAGGGAGACATGTTTGACTCCAAATTCATTGTGCAATACATTATGTGCAATATCTCAAGTTAAGCTTTGTTTAGTGTTTGTGTGTGTATCATGTATCTTAAAGTGTGATAGTGAATTTTGTTTTGTGTGTTTGTACTTACCTTGTCCTTGTGTCCAGGTCCGTTGGCTAAAAGAGTCCCTGCTGAAACGAAGGCCCTTAAAAAGGTTCCGGGCTGGACCAAGGCAGGGAAAAGTGTAGGGGAAACCAGCCCAGTAGTTTTATTAGTTTATGGGTTTCTATTTTGTCA
>JAVQKG010300527.1:0-14061 GCA_036025885.1 Hypseleotris bucephala
TTTCCATGTTTAAAATAAAAGACAAAAGACACGTTATTTCTAACCTGCTGATTCAAACTCAAGACAGATAAATGGAAATAACAGGACAATATAGGGATGGACCTATGTGGGCATTACAAGGTTATCAGGTACTGGTGCACACCCAGACAATGCCCCAATGGTTTTTGATAGTAATTACATTTTATGGAACTAAATAAACTTAAGAACAACAGTAGCATTTTTCTAGCTTATTTTACAGAATTTGTAGGCTGGTCTAAATATCTCTTGCTGCTCCCTCCAACAAAAAACTGGGGCCATATTTAAAGATAAAATCGAAGCCTTTAAAAATCCATAGCAGACCATCTGTTAAGTAGGTATAGTTGTCACACATTTAGTTCTTATATGGCAGAACATCAAGCCACAGACGGTGCAGCTCAAGAGAAAAATATCTAAAAAGAGAAAGAAAGCACTACTCCGCTGGGACGGCAGGAGGAGGAGGGGGCTCTCTTGCAACAACTTCACGTGGCTAATTAGCATATGTGAAGGTCAGGGAGGTGGGCCGGGGTTGTTTGGGGTGCCACGGCAGTACCCGACACCATGAGACCTGGCGGCCTGCCAATTTTGACTACACACACAACACAGGGAGAAAGCTTTGTATATATATATATAGGCCTAGTATAGTACGTGCGTGTTTGAGGCCAACTGGTCGTAAATACTTTTTTTTCCCTCCATCGTTTGCACATCCAGAGGGAGAGGATTTTAACTATGCTGACATTTGCCAGACGTTTTTTTTCTCCGTGTGAACTACGTTGAGCCATTCCTCAGAAGTCAGCTGTGATCCTTGTGTCTAACTTCATTTTTCACGTCATGATTCCATCTCCATCTCATTCTGCTGTTCAGTAATTTATTATGCTCTCCAACTGAACTGAATAGAAAACACAAATATGCAGATAATGGAGTTTTCATTGTATGTTAATTTGGACTGATTAATAATAAAACAAAATATATATTGTTTTACAAATTACAATAAAAACAAGGCAAATAAGTAAGTCTGTAATTCATTTGTATCAGACATGCACATAACACCTAGCAGAGTACCTAAAGACAAACTGCATATTTTATATGTGAATAATATAAGATGCCCAAACTTAACAATTATAGCCAATCCTAAAGATGTCGGAGTGAATTGCCCACACGCCTAAGTCCAAATATCCCTTATGGATAATTACCTTCTGATACAGGCTGTTTGGATAAGATGGTTCTGGGAAACAGCTGACACCAAATCAACGCCTGCTCGTAGTAATTAAATCCTTTCTTCAGGGTGTTTACACATCAACCTATGACTCAGGGGGGTGTTAGAAGCATGTGCACAATGGAGCTATGCACAGAACATAGTACATTAACTAATAATACAAGTCTATACCACTTGTGTTAGTGGACATTTCATATTTAATAAACCATTTTAACCATTTTAAAGGCTCACATTTCATTGGCATTCTGTGAAAACCATAGCCACACAAGGATAACCTCTGCCTGCCAATTACCTAAGCAGACTGTGTTTCATCCAAGAAGATGAAAAAAGCTGTACGGGGCTCTTATCGGACTCAACAGAGCAAATTAAAACAGCACTCTAGTGTTGCTAATCAGCAGTGCACTAGCTGGCCAAGACAGAGATGTAAACAACATAAACAAGTGAGTGATGAGAGGGGTGGTGGTGAAGAGGTGGAGCCAGGCTGGACTAGTGCTGACGAAGAGCTTTAGTCTGTGTACACCAGCACCATGCATTTAAGAGCACATAGACAGAAGCTTTGACCACGGACCCAAACACATACACCTTGATGCCCACTTCCTGACTAGACCTATGGGCTGTCTGCTCAATGCACAACTTGTACCATAAATTAAATTCCAGCCGCTATAGTCAGGCACATCACTATGCACAAGGCTCCCTGAGATAGCCGCATAATATAATGTGACATTGATGCATTGCTCCCATTATAAAGTCTTTGTTCGTATCACACTAATAATTCATAAGAGAGAAATGTAAACAGTATGCACCGGAGAGCAGTGTGAGAAGGGATCATATCAAGGTAAGCACATTACCAAGGATGGGACTGGCTCTAGTCTTTGATATGGAGAACTGCTCAGAGCTTTGATTCACACTAAAACAACAAAGACAAAACACAGGGCATAACTGATAAATTTGTAAAAAAAAAAAAAAAAAATGCAGATTACTGTGTTTTATGTCGTCAGATTTAAAACAAATAGGCATTTTAATTATCTATACCACAACAGCATACAAATATATCCAGTAATTACTTCAGTTTTGTGTGTGTGCACTGTGAATATGTCACACATAAATCATATTTTGTATTTCAAATGTAATAAATTTTTGGACTTTGATAACGCAGTATTATAGGGAGTAGGGGAAATAATGTAACTGCTATAATGGTGTTGTATTGGAAATAACACACTCATAATAGACACATTATGAAGCAAGGTCACACAATGAATGCTATATATTTTTCTTTTGTGACTTCATCAAATAGGTCAGAGCCATTTAAAAACTAGGACAATGTCATTTGACGAGAGAGCAGCTCTGACACACACATGGGCAGGTGTGAGGCTCTGTCTTTATTTTGGTCAGTGTCCAGACACAGAGCTGTAGTTTAAATGAGGTGCTCTTGTTGCTGCTGAAGGGAGGCAGAGGGGAGGGAAATTGAATTTGAAAGAGGGGAAAGTGTGCCAACAGGTGACAGAGGTGTGCTCCCACCAAACGCACTCTGAAGTGAAGCGCAGTCATATCACGGGGCCAATTTGGAGCCAGTATTATGCACTACACTGCTCGCCTTTCTCACACTGCTTGTCAGCGCACAGGAGAGCAGTGCTGCTGCTCTAAATATGAATTAAACATAGGCCTTTGTACCATGAATATACTGCTCCTGAAATATTAGTTGAGTAAAAACACTGCCAAACGTGTTCTCTTCTGAAGACAAGTGCTCAAAACACACCATAAATAAATGCTAAAAGTAAAAATAATGTATTAATCTGAGTAGAATGATAACTAAGAAGATAAGATAAATAATAATAATAAAATTACTTTGAAGTATGAGACTACTACTTGACATCCATAAATATAGAACAGAGATCATAAGATCAATGCCTGCTCGACATAGTCTGTGGTTGCGACTAGAGTAAGACTATTGTCTCATCTCAGTATCATTCACACTAATCAATATGACAGTAAAGCCCCACTTGCTAAAGCATTTGTTTCTTTTTCAAGAAGTAAAATTGCTTTTGATTGAAACAATGTCAGTTAATACAAACCACTTTTATTACCGTTATTATGTGGGAGGTACACATTAAATGCAAACGCTCACTCTCCCTGCACTCCAGATGTGTCATCCAGCACTCATATAATTAGTACATCCAAAAACAACCACTGACTATGTTAATATGGGAGAGATTTAAGCCTGTGATTGAGAGATTCAGGAAATGTGTTACAAAAGTCTACAATTTCATTATTTTATATGATAGTATATTGGAAAAATGTGAGGATAAATATTCTTAACCTGTATTTAAATTTAATTATGGCATCATGGAATGCCTCCAGGTTTCTAGTATTACCACAAGAGAAAAAGCACCCTGGCATCCCAAGGATCACTGGAAGCAGCACTTCACTAATGCACCCCCAATAGGGCAACGAAGCCAATCAGATGGCAGACTGTGTGTCAGATCTGAGCCAGGAGCACAGAGAAAACTTTACCTCCACAATTCAAATCCCACCGATGACAGAAATCCTGCGCTCTGCTGTGCTAATTTTAACATCCTGGTGTGTGGGGCAATTGTGATATAAAGCGACCTTGTTTATCAGCCATTTCCATTAAAATATAAACAATATAGGCTATTATTTAGCCTACAGTTGTGCATAGACTCATAGAATAAAGTCTGTATTCAGTACACATAGGCCTATACACGCACATGTGCATATTTGATCAGTTTGTGCCCGAGATGTGTCCGCTCTGGAGCCGGAACTCATGGGTGACGCTCAGCGGAGCGAACCAGCACAAAGTTTCTACACTCACCTGCGCCCTGCCGAGGCTCTGGCTTCCGTTCCCGGGACTCATGGAGTGGGGGTGATTTCTCTGCTGTCCTCCCCAACTGTGAGCCGTAGGGTTTCCGTACCCTGCACCCATGTCCTTGCCCAAGCCCATGCCGGCCTGCTGCTGCGCTGAAGGACCGCTGTAGTCTTGATAAGCAGCGCCATAGCCACGCATCATGGGGCTTGGGGATGTGAGCAGCTGGTTTAGGGTCGGAGTGGCCCCGGAGGGATGCTGCTGCTGCGGCTGGCTCTGTCCTGGATATCTCTGAAAGCCACCCGAAGGCGCCCCCAAAGGGGACTTGGCGTGGCCCGCGGGGGAGCTGCTGCCCATCATCATGTTCCCGGGCGGTCTGCATCCCGAGGGGCCCATCATTCCGTAGGCACCTCCGCCGTAGCCCGAGCGGTACGCCGGGTACTGGTTGTACTGGCTGTTGTAGCCCGCTTCGTGGGAGTTCTCCAGACTGTTGTGAGACATCCCAGATCCGCCATGTTGCTCATAACAAGAGCGAGGAGTGTAATAGTTGTTATTAAACTCAGAGTTGTTGCTTGTTGGTCCTAAGTTGCTCTGTTCATACCGGTTCCCCATCATCCTGTCCGCGGGCTTACAGGTGAGCTCCCCCTCACCTTTTACTGTTATGTGCTGCTGCTGTGGCTCCCCCTGGCCCCCTAACAGGTTCTCTTTGCCGCCGTGATGTGGGTGATCTCCGGCCCTATCCCCGCGGGGACCTTGGCCGTTGTTGTTGGGTGTATTGTTACTTTGGATCTGCCGTTGCTGATGTGGCGCAAACTGGCTGAAGTGCGTCGGCAGCTGCGGTGTGTGAGACTGAGGGTCTCCGCTCCCCACACATTTCAGCTTGTGGTTCGTAATCAAGCCCGCTTCCATCGAGGAAGTGGATGAATGAGTCGACGCCGAGGCTGGCGAGAGGTTATTCCCATCCTTGTCATGTCCGTCCGGAGCGCTGTGACTCGTAGAAGTTGAATGGACCATGTTGTGCTCGTTTCGGCGGTGATGGTCTACATTATTCAGAGTCCCATCTCCAGCACCGAGCATCAGTCCAGTCCGCTGTACGGTCCCGCCTCCTCCGGATTTCCCCGAATTAAGCTCCGGTCCCAAGCTACTAGATAATTTCTTGTTTTTATTAGTTCTGGTCGGAGCCGATGCTACTTGCGCTGCCATGGTCACTGCAACATCTCAGCGCCCAGTGACAGCAAGCTCCGGTCAGCCTCGCGCACAGAAATAGTACCAAAGAGGAGAAAAGCACGCGCAGGAGGTAAGAATATATTCAGCAAAAACAAGCTTTGTTCTGGCGCTGTGGTGGTGACATCGTGCGTCAGCGAGGCTTCATGTTATAAGTTTCTCTAGCAGCTTTAAAACAAACTTTTCTCTTGCCCCCACCACCTCTCCTCCATCCTGCTTCTCGGTAATATGTAGCAGCGTCTCCCGGAGCCCTTGTGGCCCAGCATGGCATGAGAGAGAGCGGGCTCTACCAGCTTATCCACCTCCTGCTCTAGCGCGCCTCGTAGGAAAACGTGGACTGGAGTAGCGAGCCATTACGCTCGCTGCATAATGTATTCCCCTTTAAAGATGCTTTAATTTATGTAGTAACCGATACACAGCGATATAGGCTATGCATTAGATGAGTATGCTGTAACCTAATAAGAATACACTTAAGCTTATGACTAGAAGGTAGGCTATAAAATAATTTCTTTCGTCACCATCAATCCAAATATGATGCTGCCATTTGTATGTTACGTGTAAAATGTGCTGAGTCCAACAATAATGATGAGACACACAGTTTTCATGGACGTAAGCACATTAATTTTAGAACTTGAAGGCCTGCGTGTGTTGACTCCATGTCTGATTTTCCTTTCTCCCGCTCTCTCTGTCCCTCGGCGAGTCAGTTCTTTGCAGCTCTGACAGGAGTCGGACACGCAACCACAAGCTGTGCGCAATAATGTTGCCATCGGAATGAGAATGTAATCACACTTTATAGCAGCTTTAATGTTGTAATATCTGTTCCACGGAGTTCACCCCCCACGCACTTCAATCACTTCTTTTCATCCTGGAGCGGAGTAATGATCCCCCTGTAACAAACCGTAACAGCCCTGTGATAAAGGGAAAGCATAGCCTATATCACTAAATGTATCATAATCTGCACCATATCTTCTCTAACAACAGATCACATTTCCCATTAGGAACAAGCACGACTACATTTACGTGTTAATGTTATGGATATTAAAAATATTCTCCTTTTTTGAATGGTTTACTTTGTCGAAAGGAACTTTTCTAACGTGAAAGTGACAATGAATAAAACAACGAGATAAAACCAACCACGCGCTGTGGTGTAGGACCACACAAAACCAAAGTCTACAAGACACACACTCCCATCAGCAGTATTCAAACATGAATGTAAAATAGTGCTTAGTAAAGAAGCCTGGAGTCTGTTGGGACTTGAATGAGCAGAGGGTCCTCTTTGATGAGATCAGATGCATTTGATCAACAGAGAGAGCTGTGGATGAAAGAGGGGTGGGCGCGAGGCGCTGGGGTGGGAAGAGACGGGTTTAGGGATGGGACTTGCACTGAGGATGGCCACGATAAAGAGAATGACTACAGCTGCTCTGAATATCTGACGTTGGGATGAATGTGATGCTTACTCTGAATGTCCAGCAATAGTGTGAATAAAAGTTTTACATTGTAAACTTTTCACACTGTCTAACAACTGCCCGCAGACTAGTCCTTGGTCACTATCTTACAAACTATTGGATGGTGCTATGAGAGTCTGCGATGAAGGCCATGTAGAAGGGAAGACCCCTGTTGGCGATATGCTGTTAATACAATTCAGAGTTATAAAATAACAGCATAATAACAATTACTGGTTTTAGTGGATATAAAATGCTATAATTAAAAATTCTAGATTCATTATTTGAAATGATATTACATTTCCACTGTAATGCTTTCCAAAATGACTATGATCAAAACATAGTAAATATAAAAAAAGTCATAAAAGTCTTCTCATCCATTTGCTTTATGTGTCCATACGGTAATGGCCGTAACATTATTATGATCTTAATATCAAGTGTGCATTCAGTTTTCTGAGGCACAGCCTATAGCATCAACAGCCCTAGAACCCACATTTGCTTTCACTGCCAAAGTAACTGTAAAAAAAAAAAAAAAAAGTAGATCCATTTAAACGTTTATGAGATTATGTGTTCAGCATCACTGGTCATACTCAGGCATTCTGAGAAGAAGAAGAAGGCTCATGCTCACTTTGTGGCTTCTGTACTTTGTGCAGATGACGACTGTGGCTCCATCGGTGTCCCAGATCAAAGCCTCAGCTCTGATCTCATCTACAGTACACCAGCGCTGACAGAGAGGGGACCTGGGGCATTTACATATTCTATGATGGTGCCCAGCTTTTTCAAGCCGTTGCCTCGGCTGCAGTTCTGGGTGTGCCGCGCTGTGGCTTTGCAACTCTAATTTCTCTTTTCTTGCTCATTAAAAAAGCCCACTGTTCTATTAATTCGCAGACACACTGATCTGTTTGAATGACGAGGAAGGCTGGGTGTGCAGGAGGGAGGTAGAGGAGGGCAATGGCTCAGCGCATTTGCATTTATGTTTAATTTATAACCTTCAGGGGCCCCCTGATGCAGCAAGATTGAAACAATAATTCCAGACAAACACATGCAAGAGAGGAGGAGGAGCCGGATGAGGCTGGATGGAATTAAAAATATACAGCTCTGGAATGCTCGCTGCTGTGAACATGTTTGTGCGACTGCTGAATGGAGACAGCACACATTTGTGTATCTGTATGAAGGTGTATGAGAGGTAGAGGTCTTGAATCGAGGGGATAACATGCCACGGTGAGTGCCTGTCAGGAGCAGAGCTGGAGTGTGTTCTGGAGTCTGCAGGGATCTCCCCAGAGCAGCACAACACAGAGCAGCACAGAGCAGCATAAGCCTGGCCAAGCACAGAAAGTGGGTCAGCCCAAACACACACACACATACACACTCTATTCTGACGGATGTAGCCCCAGTGTCACATGTGGTGTGCTGGAGAGAAAGAGGATGCTTTTGTATGCCAGAGCATGCTAGTATATTTTGAATTAGTGATGTTGAGAGTGTCTTATTTAAGACCAAAAGGGGCGCATGGCTGCAGGAGGAGACAAAGACAAAAAGCCAGCCAGCCATTGTGTGCACACCCTATGGAAGTGCATCAAATTGATCCATAGTCTTTTCATTTCAGGCTTGGGTAAATAACAGCATTTGCATTGATCAGTCTGCAAAATCAGGCAAAGACAGGCTTGGGAGCGCTGTGTGCGCTGCTGTGCGTGTCTGTTCGTGTGGCTGCTGCTAACAAAACACATCTCTTGAGGGTCTCACCAGAGCTCTACAAACAGCTATGATGGATAAAATGTTTCAACAACACTTGAAAAGAGTGGATGCTTTTGTGTCCGCTATATACTGAAACACAGAATTCCCAAGATGCCACATGCTCTATTTATGTGTTATGAAAAACATGACTCAAAAGAAAAAGGAAAAACAGCTATGCTCTACTTTCAGCGATCATGAGAAGTGTGAGGAGTGGGTAAAAATAAAAGGCAGATCCTGTGCTGATGGTGTGATGGTGACAGGGGACCCCCCAAAGCCTCACTGATGCCTGTCACTGCTGCTCTACCTCCCACCCCATCCTCTTCTTTCTACTGACTGAGGAGCATGTGAAGTGTCCCCTGTGAGGCACAGACTCAAAGACCGTATTTACAAGATCCACACTGAGCCCACTTTTAACTGCCTGTGAAGAACTTCTCCCGCCGCCTTTGATGTGCCAACCTAATGGGAAAGAACTCGCCGCTAGTCACTGCATATGTTAGCGAGACATCGTGAGATAATCCACTAGCATTGCAAGGTAGACTTCATGCTGCTTGCTGTAAGTGAGCACTTCAAAATGCTGTACAGGGATGGCGCATTAGTGCTTTTGGAAAAAATCCCGTATGGCAAACATGGTGCATCAACTTTTGCTGCAAATGAGTGCCTTGGAAAGTGAAAGATTTAGTTTGACAAATTTTCATGGTCCTTTGTTATCTCAGAATAGCATTAGAGTGATGAACTTCTGATAGGCTATGTAAAGGTGCTCATAAAGGATTTAGATGTTGCAGCAAAATCTACATGTTAAGCTTTTCATCCAGCATTAGCATCTTCTACACATGGTCTATACTGCCAGGTGTTGTGCAATAAATCAGAAGTCTCAGATTCCCTTGTCATTTGACATTTCTGTCCAGATGGGATGATCAACAAAGCCTGTCTGCAGTATACTACAATGAGATATCTGCAACACAACTGAAGCAACTGGGCAAAGGTCGCTTGAAGCATTAGGGGACTACAGAAAAGTAAAACAGGCTTTCTGGTCCAACTTTTATCTTTAACTTTGACTCAGAGAAAGATATGTTCATAACAGACACAGGCATTTGGAACGATTTTGAATTAGGCTAATTAGGTTTGTGTTTTGTTTGTTGTTCAGGAGGCATGATCAAAGTGATATTTCACCAATTTGTGTCAGCTCCAGAGGAGAGGAGGAAGAGTTTGGAGAATGCAGTCTATTAATCTCCTCAGGTTTGGCGCACTGTGCGTTAGGGACGCTAATCAAAACAAGAGAATTATGAATAATGAAGAGTGTTGATCAAAAAATGAAACAAAACTGTAGACTTGTGCTTTATTAGTGGCTTATTAGTAACATGATTGGACTCGCAACGTTTTTTCCAACTTTCTTGTATTCTGGCTATTTAAAAGGGGACTTCAATTTCAATGCATGCTCAATCCATGCTCAGATTGGATTGAAAGAAAAAAAAAATCAAAGGGATGTGGATGGCTTGACCCAGGAGCGCAGAGTCTGAGAGCAACCGGCTGTTTTGATCTTATCTAATATTTATGAATAACTTCCTTGATATTTCCTTCGCACCATGAAGCCGTCCGCTTTTACACTGTTACACAATGATGTCTTAGAGGGGAGATGACGGAGATCAAACAGGGCCTGGGCTCAGAATACAGAGCACCGTCTCTTCCCTGTAGCCTGGGAGGAAACTCAGCAGTGAGCTATCCAACGCCGTGTGATTGAAATGCAAGCTCCACTAAGCTGTGGCATGCTATGTGATGATATTTGTATTTGTGTCTCTGTTAAAAAGAAAACGGATGCGAGAAAGAAAACAGTGTCCTCAGTTCAGTTTAATGGCGTCTTGGCGCGTGAATCCATCTGTGTCTTTGTATGAATGTGTTTTTCACAATGAAGATAAAAACAGTGTGTCTACAGTATGGCTTTTACTGAGCTGGCAGCAGCACAACTATTCAAGGCTCTTTGGATCTGCAATGGCCTCAGATGCTTTTCACTATCTCTTCACAAAAGTCAAGTGTTCTCAACATGTTATTTGCCCAGAGTGGCCTTGTTTCATGGCTCTATTGTTAGCCTAATGGAGGCTAGACGACACTAAGACTCTAATTATGGACACCAACGATCAGCCCTGATAATATTGCAAGTAAAGTGGGTAATTTGTGGCTGTTGTATTGAAAGCTCGAGGGGAGGGAAAAGAAAAGGGGAAGAAAGGAGGTGGGGAAGTTGTTTTTTGTGTCATCACCCCATCGTCCGTCACGCTAATCATTCCCCCAGAGCACACAGCTTCTATGTGGCACAGCATGAGAATATTAATGGACAGTGTGACATTATGGTTCCCGCCCATTCAAAAGAAATGTACTATCACATTATGGACATCAACAGGTGATTTCTCACTGCTCACTGAAGTATACTCCTATTTTATAAAGTGGCTAAATGACACAGCTCAAGTGCCCATCCATCTCATTTACTACCCCTATTAGACATACAGTCGAGTCGTGTCTATAGATCAATGACTTATTTGTCACCAAGCCTTCAGCACAGCTTTCATTGTGCTATATACCTAAACTATTATGTAATAAAAATTGATTTACAGTTGTGATTTGATTGAAAAAGATTCTGCAGACAACAGAAGAGGGATAAGAGAATAAGTAAATCTTTCCAAACATTGACTACTGGCTAAACATATTTTCAACACAATCCTTTGTGCTAGCAGCCTATGGTAGACCGAATATTACAATCTATACAGTGCAGAACCAGAACTGGTAAGACAGGCACCAAAGCAGCACAGCAGGCCTGTGCCTATTCTGTCAACACCCAATATCAAAGCCCTTTCCCTTGAGTGATCTGTCCAAACAATTAAAAGTGAACGTCTTTGTGCCATCACACTTAACATGGCAGACAGAAAAATAAAAGAAGCCCTGTGTATTGGTGGAGGAAGGCATTTTGCCTCCCATGACAAGCCCCACGGAGAACACAGCACGCTACAGGAATGACGGCCCTCTTCAAATTTTAAATATGTTTTGACACAAAATCAAAAGTTGCTCAGCATTCTCAGGGAGAGATTGCCTATTATTTGTGTGATCACTTATTAGACCCCTAGGTGAACTAGGCAGAAATACTGACACCTGAATATTCTCTTTGCACCTCCTTTGACGTTTTGCAGCAGATCTGGGAATCATTCACATTCTTCATAGTGAGAGTGCCTGTGATCAGCAACATCTAAGGCTCATAGAAAGCCACTAGTGATCACTGAGGATTCCTGTGTGAGTTGTTTTTTAACTCTTTATTTTCTTACTACTTCTGCGGGTAGTGCAGCTTCTGTTTTCAAAAATGGTACTGATGGACAGCAATTGAGGGAATAACCATCTAAAACCACCTTAATATGATGCATTCATGTGCTGCTGGTCACATTGGAACAATGTCTACAAATTGTAAATCACAGGTGTACTGTATCTGCAGAAACCTAACAAATATAAAAGATGATCCAATGTGTTAAACACAACTCAATAAAACAATAAAAAAGACATTTGACATTTTATCTAAATGACCATCCATCACCATGTAGCAGACCAGCAGCACTGTGATTGAGCAAAAGCTAAACAGGCAGTAATTATGACAATCAACTGAAATCTACTTTTTTTTTGTCATGTGACAATAGCATTAAAATAATTCATTTCTTTCATATTAATAAGCTTGAGTGGTTTTAAACATAATGGAAAGCAAAACTAGTTTGATGGGCTTTTAGTGTCCTCTATACATAATCCTTAAGATGAAATTCCTAATCATCCACCAAGTAGAGAAGAGGTTTTGAACAGGGACCTCAATTATGTCCAACCACAAATTAGCATGTTAAATTCAGTAAAATGTTTTAATAAGAATAAAAAGGAAAGCAGCAAAAACAAAAGCCAACTGCATAATAAGATTATCTCTTCCAGGCACCCAGTACTCATCATTGTAGTTCAGACAAATGGAAGTGATTATAAGTCACATTCAAAACAGCCTAATCCATGAAAGACTCACAATATGATTACTTTGTGTTACATTTGAGACTCGTGCAGGGTATTAATCCAGAAGACTATATAAACTAAAACTGGACAGAGAAGATGGAAATCTGTAGCACTGCCTTCTACTAACTTCATCTAATATTGGCAGATTATTACAAAAATGCTTAAGCTATTAGAAAAACAAAAGACAACAGTGAGCCCTGGTGTAGCATAAACAGAAATATACCTGTTATTCTCTATTTTAGCTGATTTCAAGAACTAACAGGGATGATATTTACCCATTTTGTCAAGTCTGCCTGGAGGAAAATGTCCTCGTAATTCAAGGTATGGTGTGAAATAGAGTTTTATAAATCCATACTAGTTAGTTTTTTGTAATCTAACCTAACATTAAAGTAAAGTTGAAGCATACATGCATAAACATAAGAAACAGAAGATAAAGAAAAGACAATGCATTACTCTTCCTCAAATGCCAAAGTGTAAGCTCAAAGAAGTGACTGTGCAAGTACTAATTATTTGTCCAATTATTTCCTTTTCCAAGCACATTAAGATACTGACAAGGGAATGTCAACGGCTGCATAAATTAGCGTGAGAATAAAACAGAAGAGGTGACAGGGCTGAGACGCAAAAAGGGCATCCAAAGGAGAATGTTAATAATGATTCCTCTAAAACAATTTCCATTAATTTTCAGCCATCTCGCTAGGGAGTAATATCTACATGCCTAAGGCAGGTTTAAATTGCATACTCTGCCTGAGAAAGAGTGGAAGACTCCCCAGTGTCCGGCTGCTCTCATCAGAACAGGAAGAGCCGGGGAACACCCTGGAGACAGCAACTCTAAAGTGAAGTTAAGATACTGGCACTGCGTCAAAACAGAAACGACTACCTTAAATGAGGCAATGTAAAAACACACAGTTTAGGCATGCTGCAAACAGACAATGTCACGGTTAGGATGTGGATACTACGATCTTTGTCGTCTTCTGAATTCCTGCCAGCGAACATGTCACTTGCATACAGAGGTCACATACCTAATAGTGTGAAGGCAAAGCTAAGGGCTTGGCTGAGGAGAGAGGGACTGCAGCCAGCTAATGTCACACAATCCTCCTCGCTGTCCCCCTGAAGCTATTCTGTGGCCGGTCTGGCATCTCACCTCCGCTCATGGCCCCCGGGAGCCTGGCTGGACTGTGACACAGGGTATGTCTCATGGGTATGGGTACACCTGGCACTGTCAGCACTCAGCAGGCAACGCTTTTAAGAGAGAGCAAGAAAAAGAAGTTTAAGCATTGTGATATCTTAAAGCAAACATACTATGCATAAACATAGATTAATGAGCAGAAAGTCAATTATCTCCAACACTATTAAGCAACATAGACAAACTTTATATAGGGCTTGGCGATGTGACCAAAAATGATAAGTGTTTCTATTCTGTGGTCAGTCTTATTTACATTTGATGTGTTATGTAAAAAAGTGCATTACAGTTGGAGGAGCAAACATTTTTGTCACACAATCCAAATACAATAACAAATGTAGCTCAAAATAAAATATATTGTCAAATGTTCAAAGATGTAGTAGTCAATGATTGTACTGGAGCAAAAACAACAACA
>JAVQKG010300922.1:0-10347 GCA_036025885.1 Hypseleotris bucephala
AACTCTAAGTCTGCATAGCAACCAGATAGCAACTGCCAATGGGGTTTTTGCTGAAGTCCCTGGGCTTCAGGAGGCTTGTGATTGGATAAGATCTCCCCGTCCCTGCGTTGGAGTTCCTCTAATCTCCACCGAGTGTTCATTTCTTAAAATTGCTTATAATAAGCAGCAGATGGCATCATAAAGCAAGATTTTTTCAGAAACAATTGCTTTTGCAATATACTATATGGGGTCTAAACCATTTTTCTCAACTGTCTTATTTAAATTTTTTTGTATTCAGTAAAAACAGAATGGAAAGTAAAATTAAAATGCTCCAACCGATGTGTGAGTTTGTAGGTGCCATGTTGGCAGTGGTGACTCCATACCAGACATAATAAAACAAGGTTTTGTGCAGCTCTTGCAATTGTAACACTGATTTAAACTAAATGTATATTTTTAATTAAGTAGCCTAATTCTTTTTTCCTTCTTTCCTTCTTTCTGACCTTTTCCTGGGTACTTGGCATAGTCTAGCTACTTTTATGGAAGGTAAAAAGATAAAAATAACCCCAAATTACTTACTGCACATGACTGCTTTTTACAACAGCAAGAAAAAGAGTTGAGACTGAATCTGCCTTCAAGCAAAACAATTAGCCCTGACTACATTTGTGCATTTGTTTTGTAGACATTTGTCAAGATTGATTTGTCAACAGTTCCCATGGGTGTCACATTGCCACCTCCTCTTAGCCCCTTCAGTCGTTGCCTCTGGTTTATATCATTGTGTCTGCATATACATTCCATGACCAGGCTCTCCGCTCCAGTACGTTTCTGTGTCTACATGGGGAAACCCTGCTCTGGGACTAAACCAATCACTCTTTTCTTGTTGATATTAAGGTAGAGCTGGGCAATTAGGTGATAAAATTCAAATCGTGGTGATATAAAGTTATGAAAATCGAGCTATTCTGGGAAGATGGATGAATGGTGATACAGTGCATTCACTTACGTTCTTCACTGTCATTTTGTACTATAACTATAGCACTGTTCATATTAATAAAAAGGGGAAATAAATAGTATTATAGTGAATATTGGATTGGGTGTACCATGGATTTGTAGTGAAATATCTGTGTAAGGCAGACAATTCAAAGTTAGCTAAAATAGTGAAAAAAATAAAAATCATGATCTTGACCTAATAAAAATCCTGTTATTATATATTTTTTACCATATCACCCACCCCTATATTAAGGTATGGGGATGTAGCATGGGTCGCTCCACCTGCAGCAGAGGAATGGCCCTAATGAAAGATAGGTCTGTCCTATGTTGGCCTCGTTGTTCCGGGCCGATCCAGTCAAACATTCTACAGATTCCACTTCTGCTGTTCCTCCTTGACAGCATCAGATAGGATCTTGAAGGACAAATGCTTCTTGTGCCTGCTGAGAAACTGCTGTGACCATGGGCGTACACAACAGTGAGGAGAGCATAGGATTTGTATGTATCTGTATTTATGTAATATAAGGACTATAGTTACATATTGTGCATATATTACAATATTATAAGCAAACCAATGCTCACAAAACCATACAATTACTTCAATACATTTCCTACACAAAAAATCCTTGAAATTTCAGTTAGATTTTTCTTTATGTGGCTGTGGCTTTACTAAATTTATCCCTGGTTTAGTTTTTTTCCTTGCAGATCCCCATGTAAACAAATCTGCTTACTGTTAGCTGCCTCATAATGGTAAGAGATACCATCCACAAAAGTCACTATTTCTTAAAATGTCTTGGCTATGATGTCTCCACTTTGAGGAAATGTAAAACAAATCAATAGATGTTTCTATCAGTTTCCATGGAGGGACAATAGGGTCTGTTCATTCTGTGGGGCTAGATTTGATGTTTATTGAAGTTTGTCTGACCCTGTATCAGGTGAACCTGCCAGAGTAACATCTCAACACTTAGAAACTTAATCCTCCCTGTTCCCCGAGAGAGTTCTGACAGTGCTCCTGCTAAAGGTAATCAAGTCAATGTGTCCACATGAAATTTTCCAATCACAACTCTTTTTACCTTTGCCAAAGAAATTATATTTTTGTCTCCATTAGCAACATTACTCAAAAATATATAGTTGGATTTTGATGATACATTTAGAAAAGGACTATTGTGTCCCGATCATCATCATCATCATCTAAAATGTTGGCACCCTTTATGAAAAAAAGAGTTAATTGAGATGCACTCAGTGATCATAGTAATCATACCTCTGATGATGGCTATCATTAGAACTGCATTGCTAAGTGTGCTATACTTAAAAGTCTTTTTGTTTTGTTATTTTTTGTTATTATTACAACTTGGTTAACACTGCACTGGCTTTTTGGATGAAGGGCCTTTTTTTGGCTGAAGCATAGCTTATGTTGCCAGCCCATTTTTTTTTTTTTTTTTTTTCAGGGGAGTCCTGGCCACAATGGGGAACCTACATGTTTTTAGTGGTAGGGGAAACCTACACAGACACGGGGAGAACATGCAAACTCCACATAGAAGGGCCCCCGAAGGGAATCGAACCCAGGACCCTCTTGCTGTGAGGCAAGAGTGCTAACCACTGCGCCACCGTGCCGCCCCAAAAGTCTACTTTTCTTTGTAATAGTAGAAGTTACTATTGGTACAATCAGACACATGAGAGTATCAAAGTGGCACTCTGTACCAAATTAATTGCCATAAATGTTTACCATTGCGAAATAGGGCCACTACAGCAGCATGCCATAAAACTGCTTGGAAAGGTCACAAAGAAACAAATGTGAAGTTATTGTTTTGAATCTGGATCATTCTTTATTCAGCACTTGAAGCCAATTTTTATGTATTCTTGCCGTCTGGAGAATTGATGGCCTTTGCTCTGCTAATGCTTCTAGTCATAAACATAATTGTGCACTATGCCTTGTTTGCTTGTATGCTTTGACACTGTCCACCATTAGGCTTCCTGTGAGGCCTGATCCCTAACAACAGAGGCTTCTTCAGTCTGTGTGGCCCGGCCTCTCTCTAATCTATACCATCAACTCCACATGTCTCCCATCACAACTTCCAAAGTGTTTGAATAAACTCCAGAACAGGAACAAATTCATTAATGTCGTTTCCCCCCCTCTCCGCGTCTATGCGTCTGCACCAGGGGCAATGTTCACAAGACCACCTAAAGTCAGTGCATATAAACTATAGGGTGGAATCACGTCCAAACCAGGTCTAAATGAGGTCTAAACTAGGACTAAAGATGTAAAGCAAGGTGGAGCTTAAGAAGGTGTTAACCAAGGCAAAAGCAGGTATTATAAACTAGGTCTAAACCCAAGACTAAACTAAGACTAAACCAGTGATTTAGTTACTTGTTCTAAACCAAGTCTGATAGGGCTATACAACAGAAACTCGAAATCGACAAAAACAGGACTAAACCAAGTCTAAATTAGGACAGAGATAGGCGAAAACTGGGACTAAACCAGGTCAAAACCAGGACTAAACTAAACAACTACCAAAAATATTTTATACCCTCTAAACATGTTTATGTCGATCAGCGCCAAGCCACTGCATGTTCACTACAGCTGCACTCTCTGTAGTCGTCACAATCCCCCATAATTGAAACTGCAAACCCAAACACATTGAAAGTGATCTCATTCCTACCTGCATTCCCCCGTAATGATTTCCACCTGAGCACAATAATCTGCTTTTATTGACCCATCATTCACTTTATGTTTTGTTCACGGAAAAAGAGAATAAAAAGACACGGCATGGCCCGCAAAGTAGCATGCTACGGGTCCATGTTGGGAGGTCCTAACTTTAATTACTTGTGCTTTCTCTTCATAAATTTAAGAACAGGAGGTTTCCTTTATAAACTAAACCGAAAAAGTTCTCAAGAAAGCATTGTTGTTGTATGCAAGTCCAGACAGGCAATATAAATAGCTTATAAAGTAACAGGCAAAACACGATTTAATCTAATTAGTGTTTTTGGATGCTAGCAAAAAAGAAATGAGTGCTTTAACAGTCTTCGAGTTCACATTGGAAAGTCTCTGTCCTTTACTGACCAGTTGACTCCAGGGCAGTACTAAAGTCTGTAATAAACACAAGCAGAAGAAGTAACACAAATAACTAATTAGGCCATCACAGCTAATTGGTCTTAGGACATATCTGCTAATTTTTAAAACAAAAGTATAGTGCCAGATGGGCTTGTTTGAGTATTTCTGAAACTGCTGATCTACAAGAATTCATTGAGCAAGAGTTTAAGGTGAATAATAAATATCCAGATATCCAGTAACCATTAGTTCTGTTCTGTGGGTAAAAATGTCTTGTTGATGTCAGGTAACAATTTAATACACTGCCTTGAAATGATACAATGACTTGTATCCAAAGAATTTATTCAATATTTGTTCATTCATGTATTTAGTTGCTTTCTACTTCAGGAAATGAGTAGCACTTGCCATACCTTTATTTCCAAAGCCAAAGAAAGCACTGCACAACCAATTCTTTCCTCGTTTAAACTTAGTCCCTCACCTGTTATTTCATTCACTGTGGTCAGAATACTGGGAATCACATTTGACTTTTGTTTAATGCATTGTCTCTGGTTAATGATACAACTTTATCCATCAACAGAGTATCAAGAGGGTTTCTTGTGTGACAGTTCCTTGCCTTAAAGCAAACACGGTTGAATTTACAGCCGTGTGTTCTGGTCTGTCCTGCCCAGTGGGGTCTTTGTGGTTTTCCCCACTGTGCTTTGGATGTGGTTTTTATGTTGCAAGAAGTGGTAGTCATCCCTTTTACAGCACAGCACTCGATGGAAATAAGACATGTGAAAGGATGAGTAAGTGGCAATGTTGTGTATCTTTAAGAAGGAAATGGCAAGGTTTTAATGTCAAAACCCAATGTGATGATGTGTTAACTGCTCGACTGTGATTTTTTGTTGATGTTGTAAATAAACCTGAACAGAGGTAACAAAAACTGACCTTACATTTCCATACAGGCTTGGTTTCACCTTTGTGCCCGGCTTAGATGAGCACATTCCTGACCATTATACAAAATTCCTGTATGACTTTTATGATTGTTGTAAATATGAGATTTCCCTGTAGCTATTCCAGTTGAAAATGTGAGTGTATTGTGGTTTAAGATCTAGAAACAGCTGCTCACTGGTGTGCATTAATAAAACACAATATTCACTTTTACCTTCTTGAGTCATTTTATCAACAACAAGGGCTTGTCAGCAGAAGCCTTGGCTCAGTGTCAGACATACTTCTCCTTATCTGTGAACATACCTTACAGTTTTGTCCTGGTATTTTGTGTAACCTATTCTTTTCATCATATGTCTATAAAAAGCTCCATCGTACAGAGGGGTATAATCTTTTGTTTTGAACTATTTAATGACGGCAATCTGCTTTGTGATTGTAAATGTGCAAGACAATAATAGTGTTGTTAGCAATATGTTGTCTGAAAGAAAGATATACTAGTCACAAAAAGTTAGGGGTATTTGACTTCTGGGTAAAAGCATGGAACCAGGGAGAAGAATGGGGAGAGGCATTTGGCAAACTGTCGTGAGCTGGATTCGAACTCACGACCCAGGGGCAAGCATTGTAAGCTCTGAATATGACCCACATGTTTTCGAAAAGCACTTAATATGTGTGTATTTTTGTCCATGCAGATGAGTGTTTAGTGTTCTTTTCTAATACGGTGCATATTTTAGCCAAAAAGAATGGAACTAATCTCTATGGATGTATTTCTCATTATGGTGACCCCAGGGAGGTGCAGTATTGTGTGGACCATAGACACTTTAGGGACTGTCTGCTCTTCCAAATGGGCTTCATGTCCAGGAACAATAATGTTTTGGTGAGACTACAAGTTATGGCGATGTGATAATCTGGTAAGATCGTTAATCGCCATACTTTTTACAATAACAGTGCCAATGTACATAAATAAAAAGTATTAAATATGATTATGTACATTATACTGGATGTAGTTAAAAAGGTTTTATGAATGAATGAACAAAGTAAACTAACTATCTTGTGTTAATAAAATCACAATATTTTTTTTTACCATATTGCCCACCCCTAATCCAAGCTACTGCGCCAACTTAAATGTGCGCTCCTCATTGTGGTTGAGTTAGTGCTGATTGCTACACACTTTAGTTTACATTTCCTTCAGAGCCATGATCTTAATGTCTTTTGTTTTTTCTGGACACGACACAATTGGACAAAAACCACAACATTCATCAGATTAGCCCTAATCCTGAATCAGAGCTACACATAATGGTTTACTCTAACCTCATCTCAGTAAGTGCCTAAACACAAAAACACAAATGCGTGCTGGGTTTCCACTGCCTTTGTGCTGATGCATCACTGTCGCACTGCTGCTCTGATCTGGCCACTTTGATCAGCCTTTACTGGCAGCTTGTGTTCGGTGATCAATGTGCAAGGCCTGGGAAGAAAAGAAACTAGACACACAAGATTGGAATGGACCTACAAATCAACTGGGGTCTCACGGGTGCTTGGAAAATCCTTGAAAATGCTTTAATTTTAACTGTGTTTTAAAGATTTGGATTTAGTGCTTGAAAATTATTGATTTTCTCTTACAAATTTTATCACAACAAATGACAACAAATCTGCGCCAATGTCCGCACCTGGAACACACAGTTTATTCTATTATTTATAGAAGATGCTTTGAATATTTTTCTCAATTTATTTAACTTTTATATTAAATTACATATTTTTATCTACTTCTTCAAACAATTCAATGACATAGTTCAACCACCAGGGAAGGTATTGTCACATCCCAAACTCTGCCAATGGTCCACTTGTATGGTGCTTGAAAACACTTGAAAATATACCTTGAAAAATGCTTGAAAAGTGCTTAAATTTCATCTTCAGAAAGTTGTACGAAGCCTTAATCATGTTTGTTACTTTTAGGTTGAATGAGTAACCTGGAGAGTATCCCACTGGCTTTCCCCTTCACTGATCATAGCTTGGCTGTTCACAGACCCCCATTCTACTTTGGGACATCATCCTGGGGTCCCTAGAGAATTATACGGCCTTACCTTGACCTAAAGTGTATTGTGCATAATTAAACTATTAAACTAGTGAATAATTAACCATCACAATGTTAGCCATCCTTGTTTGAAGTATGGCAATAAGCTACAGTGCCAAAGCAACAAATAGCCCACTAAAATGCTGTAGGTCTGAAACAATTAACCTGGATTAATCATGATTATTGTGAAATAATTGTCAACAAATTTAGTAATCAAATAATCATTAATTGCAAATGACTATTAAACATGCAATTTGCTCAGATAAAAGTGTTTTCTTGGAAAAGTTTTAGCTTCACCTGGTTTAAAATTTGTAAAAACAAACAAAAAAATCGCATATTTATGTACTTTTTGCTATCCACTTTTTAGTCGATTTATCCAAAAATAGTTGGCAGATTAATCAATTAGCTAATTAACCGTTACTTGCAGCCTTACTACTTCTTTAATGTATAAAAACATCAGAAACTCCATAGTTCATTTTTACTACCATTTAGAGGAAGTTGTTGACCTATTGTAGAGCCATAGTCCACACACTATGAAGGAAATATATGACATTAATAAAATCTAGGAGCCATACAACAACAGCATTAGGTCTGTTTTCATTAGAGATTTGAATGATGATCCCAACTTGGCAACTGTGACATGGGAGTTCCAGTACTTGGGGCCCCAGCTGAAAAGGTCCGCTTCACAGTTTCTTCCTGTTATTTATTAAGGCATAAATCAACAACATAGCACGTTTCCCATCTTAATACCTCTGGACTAGCCGGGATTTATTTCTTGTGAATGTAGTTGCCAGCGCCTTGTTGGGTCTGTAGTAAGTAGCAATTCTGTGCATGTCCACTCAGTGTTGGTTATTTGGCAAAGGGGGAACTCAAACAATAATACAATCAAGTCAAAATTAGGTACACTGTTCCGGAGATATAAAGCTCATCTAAAGATGACATTTAAGGCAATTGATGGCAGTATAGATTCTACAAATTTGGGACTATAAACTAACGATTCACCTACACCAATACTGGATCCAATACTGGTGCCAAACCAGGCCCAGAAACTGGATCGGTGGATCTGTAAATGTGTCCGATACTGGAGCCAATTTATTATACTTTAGCCTGATTATGAGGAGATCAATAATGTGGAAAATTACAATGAGCCCAAATATCAGGGGTCAAAAAGTTGGATCTCTGCTTAAAATAGTTTTTTTTATTCAACCCATGTGTGGTTTACAGAGAATGTTCCTAAAAAGACAAAATATCAAGTGAGTGAGCAGCCGTTCTTTAATGAAAATGCCTTGTTGGAGCCACAGGAGAATTACCAGACTGGTTTGTGTTGATAGAAAAGAAACTCAATTGAGGTACAAGGTAGACCAAAGGATGTTTTAACCTTGTAAATGAAAGTGTACCAAACAATATTTACATTTAAAGGAATTGGGAAACTTTTGTGTTTTGCTTCATATTATGTTTTATTGATGAAAAGAAAACAACCTAAAGTCTGTTGTTAGGATTTTAAAGCTCTGAACTGAGCAGTCGTTTGAGTCCTCCTACCTCTCTCTAGTTCATCATGAGAAGTAGGATTTTGTCTAGTACTGAGGCCAATAACAATAATGAATGGAGGCCTGTTCACCCTGATCCCAAGTGTGTGCTCTCATCTATGTTTCTCACACTTATGAATAGACTTAACTCAGCAGCTGTTTAGAAGCTTCCTGACACTAGACATGTTTTCTATTGATATGTTTATGAGGGACAACACACACACCTGGCCACTTTATTAGGTTGACCCATTTACTTGATTGTGAGCTCAAATAGCTAATCAACCTATTGTGTTGCATCAAGACCATACATTTGCATAATGTTTAATACAACTCAGCTGAAATTCAAACTAAGCATCAGAATGAAAAAGAAAGGTTTTTATGTGATGTTGATCTGATTTTGACTTTTGTTTGGTTCTTAGTGCCAGAGGAACTTTTAGGTATTTCCAAAATTGGTGATCCATTGTGATTTTCATATACCAGCATGTCTAGAAGCACAGAAAATTATTTGAAAAAGGTATAATTCAGTAAGTAGCATGTTCTTTGGGCACCTATACCAGAGGTTAGTGACTGGTTTGACGTTATAGAAAGGCAACACTATGTCAAATAATTACTTATTGCATCAAGGTCTGCAAATGATCATCTCTGAATACACAAGATGACAAAACGTGAAGCCAAAAGCAGCAGATAACCAGACTGGGTGTCACACTGATAGGTGCATGGTCTACCTAATAAAGTGGCCAGTGCAGTATTCAAGCCAGTGCTGCACCATACTGTATGTTTAGGCAGGATCTGCAGTGGTACCAGAGCTTCTGCTGAGTCAGAGTGCTCACAGCAGTGATGAGCGAGCTATAAATGCTCTACTCAGCACTGACATCTGGTGGTGGTATTTACAATTGCAAGTTCATTAAAACAACAATCCATCATTTTCACTGTGTGGAAAAATCGAATTGTGATTTGAGTGATGAAGATCAAGCTAATCTTGTTCTGATACAGTGCATTAATTTATGCTCTGCACTTCACTGTCATTTTTAGTGTAACAATGTCTGTGTTCATATTCATTTAAAAACATAAATAGTATTTAGTAATAAGTAAGCTATTATGATGAGCATTGGATTTGTTGTTAAAAATGTTTTATGAAGACACTGACAGCAGTAGTCTTCTGTATAAGGCAAAAAAAATACTAAGTCAGCTAAAATCAAGATAAAATTGTATTTGTAATCTAGATCTTAATAAAATTGTTATATTACATTTTACCATATCGCCCACACAGCATACACATCACAGAATATATTATTTTATCATGTCTACTAACATTTCCTTGCAAAGGTTTTGTTTAGGGATGCACCGATACCGATACTGGATCGGATGTCGGTGCCGATCCAGGCCTTTCAGCTGGATCGGTGGATCGGTAAATGTGGCCGATACTGGAACCGATTTATTATACTTTTCCCAATTATGAGCAGATAGATAAAGTGGCAAATGACATTATATTACACTGTAACTCAAAAATGGCAAAAGTTAGACATTTTTAGGATCATCTCGTCTTAGTTCTATCATATTTTGGATTAATATTTTTTGATAATACCATGCCTTTAGTTTTTGCATTAGTTCGATCCACAAAGCCCAAATATTGGGATGGGTATCGGGACTGAAAAAGCTGGATCGGTGCATCACTAGTTTTGTTAGGACAATTCGATAGAAAGCCTTTATGGCATAACCAGTAATAGAATAGAAGCCAATAGAAGTCAGATTATATAAAAAAAGTAATTATCTCTTGTTACTTATTTTTGCATCTGTCATAGAAAACTGTGCTTTCA
>JAVQKG010301052.1:0-13025 GCA_036025885.1 Hypseleotris bucephala
CCCTATAGATTTTTTTTAAAAGCACAGATAAAAGTCTAGTTAAAACCAACAACATGACATTGTATCCCTCTCCACAACATCCAAACCAACCCTTCCTTCATTCCCTTCGTTTTTTTCCAACCAACATCATCGAACATCCCCTGGTCGTCATGACAACCAGAAGGCTAATCTCCAGTGGACGGAGAGAAAGTGCAAGCGTTTTTTTTTTTCTCCTTCGCATCGGGAAAAAGGGGAAAAAACGTGAGAAAGACCAGGAGCACGTGTATGTGTAGAGGGAGGGTAAAAAAGATGCAGTAGATCTGTCCGTATTGGAGAGAACTGTATAGAACCACGTGCCAACCAAAGCATGTATCATTTTTGGTTTAAAAATAATATTATTTTTTCTTACTTCCCTTGTTTATGTCTTCTCTGCATCTCTCTGCATTGTTTGTTAGTCATTAGTCAATAGTTATCTGAATTATTGAGTAGTATTAAATAAAATAGTGTTTCTTGTGTAGGAGGGTGTTGCCTATATCGGTGTCATGGCACTCCACAGTTGGAAATTTCTTAATTGGCAAAAACCAATGGTGATTATTTCTTCACTGGCCACTTTATTAGGTAGACTGTTTTGTCAAGTCAGTGGATTTAGTCATGTATATATTATCATAAAACAAACATGTAAAAGTTCAAACTAAGAAAGAAATAGGCGATTTAAGTGGTTGAAAAAAGTCAAAAATGTTTTACTGGGACACATAGGGTATACAGAAAATGGTTTGACACAAGAAATACTATCTAGTGAGTGGCAGTTATGTGGGCAAAAATCTTTGTTGATGACACTTAGAAAGAAAATAGAACGGCAACATTAGCTCGGATAACTACTCATTGCAAAATCTGACAAAACAAGACCACACTTTGTAAAATACAAGGTGTACCTAATAAAGTGGCCAGTGAATTCCTTTCTTTCTCTCTCCATCCATCCTTGACACGCTCTCCTCCTTAATTCTCTTGAGTTGTCCTGTCAGTCTGTCTGTCTTTATAGCTTTCCCAAATCCATGCTTTATCTTCCTAACAGCTTCTACTGCAGTCCCTTTTCACTCACACATTGTACAGCCCACTTATAGATGCCTAAATCCCAGTGTCTCTATCTGCTCTGCTTAGTGGGATGGCACATATGTTGAGAGTGATTACCCTGGCACACAGCACACAGGAGGCCAAGGGAGAGATGGAGGAGCGGGGGGGTCGGGTATGAGAGTGGACAGGGAAATGAAGACTTGGAGGTGAGTTATGATGGGGTGTACCATATGAGCTGGTTACATGAGTTACAGGGTGAAACGTGACTTTATTATGGGATAAAGGGATCTTGGAAATCTGTTTTAAAGAGTAACCTGCCTCAAGATGCTGAACTGGGGGATGTGGGTGGGTATAGTAACAGTATGATTCACTTCAGTGTTAAGACGTTTTACACCTCATTTAAATACCCGGACATTTGGCAGATGGCTCTCCTCTGGACCAGTCTATTTGCTGGTGATATGAACCTATAGACCTCAGGGGCTACTGTAGCGTAAATGGGCTGCGCGTGTCCGTCCGCGTGCCCGTGCAGATGTGTTTTGGGGGTGCTCTCCGGCAGAGGGCGGAGTGAGAAACGTGTGTGAGGGAGTGAGGAGGAGAAGGAGCTGCAGAGGGCTGGAAGCTGCGGTGAGGAGCGGACATGGAGAGTAGTTGTAGCCGGATACCTGCAGCCTGAGAGCGGGGAGGAGCAGAGGGGAGGGTCGGAAGGGTCGGAGTTAGTGTTTGAGTGAGGTTTGGTTCAGAGAGGGCTCAGGTGGTGTCCACATTCACTCACGCCTCGAGCACCGCGGGAGATGCATTACGTCATTGCCTGGAGTTGCCCGAGGTGACCGCGCGGCACGGGACGATGCAGGGCCATTCCGCTGCTGCCACTGGCCGCGAGCGACCGGTGCTGGGAACTCGACCGGTAAAATCAGCGGTGCCGCCTTCGCGCGGCCACCGGCTCTGATGGCCGCTCGCGCCCGGGGCGAGAGCGAGACACAGCCGCGGCTTTTCAGGATCAGGGACCGCGGGGCTCGGGGCCCCGCCACACACCAGCACCGTGCGTGTGCCGTGTTTATCCGAGGGACGGAGCGGGAAGGGGGACATGGGCGCGCAGTCGGACGGCGCCAAAGCGGGAGTGGGGTTCGCGCAGCTGTATGATGTGGACGCTGAGGAGCCGCTGGACTCTGCCGCTATCCACATCTGTCAATGCTGCCGCTCCTCGGCCTGCTACTGGGGCTGCCGCTCCGCCTGCCTCGGCCATCTGCTGGGCGGGGGTCAGCCCGGCGGCGGCGGCGTGGGGATCCGGGAGACCCACTGCCCGCCCCGGGAGCAGCTGTGGATCGACTGCCTCTGGATCATCCTGGCTCTGCTGGTGTTCTTCTGGGACGTGGGCACAGACCTGTGTTTGGCGGTGGACTACTATCAGAGGCAGGACTACCTCTGGTTCGGACTCACGCTCTTCTTCGTGCTCGTGCCCTCGGTGCTGGTGCAAATCTTGAGTTTCCGCTGGTTCGTGCAGGACTACACCGGGGGAGGGCTGGGGGAGGTGGAGGGACTCACCAAGAGAGGACCGGTGTCTCTGGGCTGTCTCTATCCCGGGAAAGACCGCCTGCAGCTGGCGTCCATCTGGCTTTGGCAGGCCACCATCCACATCCTCCAGCTGGGACAGGTCTGGAGGTAGGACTATCCCACATGTCACCCCCACAGTCACGAATACTGCTCTGTCATAGACTTAAGTTTAGAAGTGTCCCAGCAGCACTTAAAGCTCACTGGCTTCCATAGGCTCCAGTCAGGATCGATTGATTTGATCAGTTGTGGATGAGTAACTGAGTAGGCCTTTTAACCTAAGACTTCCTGTTAGGGTCCTTTTTAGGGCGTGGCAGCTCTGACTTTGTTGTTTATTTCAGTGGGTTGTCCATATAGGTTTTAGATACTTGTGTAGATTTGAAATAGGCCTACTTCATTTGCCCCAAGACTTATGTTGTGGGACAAAGTAAGTGAATGTCCTGTTTGAGAATACTAAGCACTAAATTCATTCCAAAAACTACAACTCTTTAGCCACTTTTTGCTAGCCTCCATCAATGTCTTAGTCCAATGTGTTTGTTTTGACCTAAAGGCTCTCACTTGCCTGACAGTATCCCTTTGCTAATGGTTGAAACGGCGTGTCTAGACAATGTAACAGGAAGAGATGAGAGGGCTTGGTGCGTGCTGACAGGTTTTAGAGCAAGAGTGGAATAAACCCAGTGACCTCGCTACACTTCAGCTTGTATTTCGGAACTAGTGCATGAGAAGAATAGAGGCAATGAGAAGTTGGAGAAAATAAAGAAATAGGAGAAAATTCATTCTTACATTTTGGGGTCATGCTGTTGATGCTGTGTAGCAGCTATGGGCCTTAAGCAGGGTACATACTAAACAAGAGATGGACAAGATGGTGAAAATACAATATAATGATTTCATTCAGCCATTCGATTTATCTGGATTAGTTGACTTTGTACCTTCGTCTTATACATACTGCTACCTGTGTCTTCTCAAAACATTTTAACTTAAATGTACATTCAATCCAGTTCTCATCTCAATACTTTTATAATAATAATTTTCCTTTTTAATATGAACACTGGCATTGCTACAGTAACAATGAATGAATAAATAAATGCACTGTAGCACGATTCAACAACCCAGATTAGCAGATTGTCATAACTTCATATCAATACAATCTCACCATATTGCACACACCTACCTAAAACAATAGCCAGTAAGAGCAAAACATGACATGCTATAGTTGAAAATGTATTGAGCCCATTTCAGCACCATGGCCAGCTCCAAAACGTTCCCTAAGATAGATAACTTAACAAATAGGCCATACAGAATATATGCCCTTAGCAAATGAATGTAAGAGTGACTGGTTGTCTGTCAGTGATGTCTCCATGTCAGCCCTGCGACCAACTTGCCTTTGTACCTAACTAAACTTCCATAAACTAATAAAATGTCAAATCAAGCTACTTTGAGTACTTAAGCATAGCCATTTAGTTTTATGGCCCTATATATTGTCAGCATGATAAACACTATACCAGTCAACTGTCAAAATACCCCATGTGGCGAATGACTGACAGCTTGCCTTTACTATAGCCTTAAGCCATTTATGAAGCTTAAACATTGGTTAACTGTAGCGTGAGAAATTGTGTGTGTGTGCGACTGTGTGTATTCAAGTGTGTGTCATTGTGTAACCAGTGTAAAAATGGTGTCATGGTCTCACAAACTAACAAAGGGACAAGGCATCTGCGCTTCTGACAACTTATTATCACATTATGGTCATAGATACACCAGCTGTTCAAGAGAGGGTGATAATTGTGCTGGTAAGAAAGACACTATGGTGGGAAAAAATAGCTTGGATATTGGTTTCATTCAAGTGTGTTAGACCGAATGCCCTCACAAATTATCACCAATTTCCGCAATATAGAAGGATTCGTTTATTTTGTGCTTAGTATGCCAGATTTTCTTGGCTAGAAAAAATCATTCAACATTTTTGCTTTTTGAATGTCTGACAAGCAAATATAAGCATATGTTCAGTCAAAATGCGCTCCAAGAGATTTCAGCATAGCATTGTACAATTTCATCCAAAGAATTTGATTTAGAAGGCTTGTTTTGTCATAGGAATTTATTATGAAATTTGATTATTTTACACCATACCAATATGCTTTCAGCTAATTAGGGTAAAGGTGATGTTTTGTTGTCCCCAAAGATAGCATCGGGTTTAGAATATCTATACTAAAAATCTTGTAGCTTCAATTTGTGATATGGTAAAAATCATCGGTCACGGTTTGAATTTGATCACTTTTTAATCACAATTTTAGTTGACTTTGTATTTTTTGATAGAAGGCCACTGCTATCATTGTCTATCAAATCCAATGTGAATCCAATTAAATGTTCACCATAATACAACAAATTAATGGCACTGGCATTGTTACAGTAAAAATGACAGCAAAAACCAGATCATAAATGAATGCAGTGGATAACAATTCAATCATCTTCCCAGATTTGCAGATCACCAAATCACCCAATTGCTTAAAAATCAGTTTGTCCTTGAAATTAACTTTGTAAGACATTTCTAGCCTACTTTGATGGTATGCTGATGTGTTCCTAGTGATGGCAGGTGAACCACCACATGACATGAATGGATGTAATAGGCATAATTAAAATTCATTGACACCAAAACAGTCACTCTCTCCCATTGCTTTCTTTCAACAAACCACCTTTCTCCTCGATCCCCTCCCCCAGTTTTACTCTCGTCTCTCAGCGATCTATCTCAATCAGGACGTACCATTTTCCAGCTGCAAACATCCACCCTTCCTCCACCAGCACTGTAAAATTAACAAGTTACTAAAAAAAATGTAAAAAACGGATTGGCTCAAAAATACTTAAAGCTATAGGGATGGGACAGTCAATGAAATAGCAATATATTCTGACAATTCATTCAACATGGCTATTTTTCCTTATTGTGATAAACATTCATCGCAATAATTGCCATCTCAAATGCCTTTTAGACTTTATTGTGAAGAGGTCATTTATTATATTTAGGATGAGTTCAAGTGATATTTGCACACAAGAAAAAAATATGCAATAAGACCACCGCCAAGGCAGCTGTTTTGATAAAATTCTGGATTCAGATCACTCCCAAAATCTAGTAAATTGTTCCTTTTGACATTCCTAACTTTCTTTGAAAATTTGCTGGAATATATCTTAGCAACTATATCTCAGCAAGTAGGGGCCTGTTAGTTACAGGGCTGACACTTAGAGATACATCATTACAGTCAAGAGAAGAATTCACTCTCACTTTTTAAGAAGTTTAATCATTTGAAACTAAAAATGTCTAATGCCTAATTTATTGTGCATTTTTAATCCAGTTAGTTTCATACATCTTTATTTAACTAGTCACATTTTACAGTGAATCTTCTGCTCTCTTCTGCCTTTCCACCTGATGGGAGAGTCCATTCTTCCACATTGGAGGGGTGGACTGGTGGGCTGTTCTATCTACACAGTATGCTGGTGGATGGTGGGGGCTGGTTTTACTACTACAGAGGAGTAAAGGATGTAAACACACGCAGAGAGGCAGCCCAGAGGCAACACTAGACCATTAAAGCTGTATCCAACACTGAAGCTTAGAAATACTGAGGAAACACTAGGGCAGCTAATACAAGGATATAGTAAAAGCAAAAATGGCAACAAAGACGTCAGTGGGTTTAAAGTCAAAGCTATGGAGTGGGCAATATGGTGATGAGAAATTGAAGATGAAGCTATGATGATCTGCTAATCTGGGAAGATGGTTGAATTGTGATACAGTGCATTCATTTATGCTCTGCTCTTCATTGTCATTTTTATGGTAACAATGCCAGTGTTCATATTCATATAAAAATAAAAATAAATAGTATTGTGATGAACACTGTATTTGGAGGTGCACTGAATTTGTAGTTAAAAATGTTTCATGTTGCAGTAGTCTTCTGTGTAAGGCAAAAAGGTAAACTAATTTCATTACTCTATTCCCCATGCTAAATGCATCTACAAGATTATAAAATATTTAATCTTTTATTGTGTTATTTAAAACTAAAATGTACATATTCTGGTGCCATGTAGTAGTAGTTTGTATTTACGCAACAATAAACAGATGCTTTTGTCATTTTTAAAACATTGGACTAAACCAAGCATTGTTGCCAGCATCCCAGACAAATCATTTTTAAGCCACAAATTTGCCCCAAACATTATCTGATTGCATAATTTATTCTAGGAGATTTTTGCTTGTATGTTGCCAGGTGCTATCCTTTCTTCAAATTGCGCTAAAATAATGCATCCCTAGTCAATCTGAAACTGCCACAAACCCACCTCAAACATGATCAGCGCCCATGTTCGCTAGTACATAATTGATGCTTGAAGATTTTAGCATATATGTTCAAAAGCAGATGCCTTTAATAGCAAGCAGAGGGATCCATGCATTATGCAAAGGCAAAAACACACACGCAACGCTATGCTAACTAGAGCAAGGCACACTACTCTATATAGGAGCATGCGGCTATGTCATTAGTGTACATTAGCACATATGTTTTAACACAAACATCCCCCTTTGCTTCTGACTTTGCCCTAAAGCTTTTTAATTAGAAAAAAAAAGAAAAAGAAATCTTATTGTATTGTTGGGCGATAGGGTGAAAATATATCGATTTTATTAAGCCAAGATCACAATTCCGATTTTTTTTTGTTGACTTTGTATTTTTTGTTTAACGCAGAAGATTACTGCTTCTACATCCAATCTAGTGCTCATCATAATACCTAATACTATTAATTTTCCCTTTTTATTATTCAACCATCATAATTTATTTTTTAATCTCCACATCACCCACTCCTACTGTCATGTGTCCCAATATAGCCATTATTCATTGTACATCTGGTTGCTATTGTTTGGGGTAGTCAAAATACAAGCTAAACACTGCAGTCTGTCATCTACTCATCCCAAACTCTTCAATCAACAAGCAAAACGCAACCATCTGATCAAAGAAAGCTTGTCTTCTGATAAACAGTTGCATACAAAGAAAAAAAGGGAATAGCGCAATTGAAAATAGACACAATCAAACTCAAAGCATATATCTTGTATCAATAGTGGGTCTATATTTTATGAATTTTGCTATCTACATTGCCTCTAGCTAGGGGTGTGATATGGCAATAAAAGATTGTATGTTCAATGTCATATGAAGTCATGACAATCTGCAAATCTGGGAAGATCGCTGAATTGTGATACAGTGCATTCATTTTTGCTCTGCTGTTAAATTTACTGTAACAATGCCAAATTTTACAGTATTTTTTTACCATAACCCCCACCCCTACTTCTAAATAATCAAAATTGAGCTCAAAATCTTCACTTGCTGCCCATACAGTGTATCCCATTCTCTACCATGTGCAAAACATGATGTTATTCACTACAAATTTTCCCCTGTCCTTTTTGCAGGTATATCCGGACACTGTACCTTGGCATCATGTCCCGTCGTCAGAAAGAACACCAGAGGAGATGGTACTGGGCCATGATGTTTGAATATGCGGACGTCAACATGCTACGATTATTGGAGACTTTCTTAGAATCCGCTCCACAACTGGTCCTTCAACTGTGTATCATGATCCAAGAGAACCGGGCGGAGACGCTGCAATGTAGGACACAGATTAGTTTCTTTGTTTTGTGGTTTTTTGGAAAGCACATGCAATTTAGCAGCTGCGCAAAGCAACAATTAGCAATTAGCACAAAGACGACCCAGTAATTTGACTGTGCAGATGGTGGAGTACACTCATTGGACAGTTAATTAGGTAGATCTATCTTACTGATAGTCAAGGCAAATAGCTAATGGTTAAATTGCATGACACAAACTTTATGAATATCAGAAGTCTAAACCAGGTCTGAATCCGGACTAACTAGGTTTGAATCAAGTCTAAAACAGTAATACATATGTTTTTGGCCAGGGCTGAACTAAACCAGGTCGAAACCAGGACTAAAAGAGGATTAAAACTAGGTCTATACCAGGACTAAACCAAGACTAACACCCATGAAATTAAACACACTTTATGCATATCCGAATCAAATCTAAACCAGGTCTTAACCCAGACTAAACTAGGTCTGAATCAAGACTAAGCCAGAACTAAACAATGACTAGACCAGGGCTAAACCAAACCAGGTCTAAACAAGGACTAAAGGAGGATTAAACTAGGTCAATACCAGGACTAAACCCCGGTCAGATTCAGTTAAATGTAGGTCTGAATGAGGTTTAAATCAAGTCTGAACCAGGACAAAGACTAAACTAGGTCCCAGAATCTGTAAATGTACAGAGAATGGTCTTTGAAATATGATATCTAGTGAATGATGATTCAGTACAAGGTCTACCTAATAAAGTGGCCAGTAGGTGTACTAGTTCTCACAGATTTCAATTCACAGCTTTTTATTCAAGCAGGAAATGTGTCACTTGTTGCTGTAATTTGTCCATCAATGCTAGACATCTTCAGCACAGATGAGGGGGTGGTATGGGACATTTAGAGTATTTTAGGATGTGTTGCGCTGTCATAGTCAAAACGTTACGCAGAAATTAGACCAAATAGTACCAATGATGAGTCAGTGTGTTTGTGCCAGTTCTTCATAGCATGACTCAGCATCTGAATAATCACTTCAGCATTTAAAAATAATCTTAAGTCGTGATTGTGGGTATTTTGTGATATAATAATGCTGACTTACTCATTTTTAAATTTAAACAAACTTACAAAGCCACAAGGTTAAAGCATGACTAAAGACTTCACCCAGTTTAAACCAGGGCTAAATCAAGACTAAATTAAGTTGAAATCAGATCAAATGCAGATCCAGGATGGAACTAAGCCAAGACTAAATCAGGTCAAAGCAAAATCTAAACCAGAATAAACCCAGGTCTAAACCTAGAAAAAAATAGGTCAGAAGTAAAAAAGTAAATCAGTAGTAAACCAGTTCCAAGCCAAATGTAAACCAGCTCTAAATTTTGTAAGTATGTCGAGTCTAAACCTAGTCTATAAACCCAGTCAAAAGAAGGTCAGAACCAGGTCTAAACTGTATCTTAACTTGGACTAAACCAACAATAAAACAGATCTAAAGATGAGTAAATCAGCTCTAAACTAGAAAGTCCAAACCAGAACTAAACCAGATAGGACTAAACCAGGACCAATCCAGGTGTAGACCAGGATTAAACAAATTTTAAACCAAGACAAAACCAGTACGTCTAAACCAGAACTAAACTAGCTAAACTAAACCAGGCAAGACCAATCCAGACCAGGATAAAACCAATAATAAAACCAAAATCAGTTCTAAACCAAGACTAAACCAGTTCTAAATCAAGACTAAACGAGTTCTAAATTAAGACTAAACCAATTCAAACCCAGGTCTAACCCAGTCCTATCTCTCTGTAGGCATCTCCTCTCTGGGCTCTCTCCTCTCTCTGGCCTGGGTGCTTGCCTCTTACCACAAACTGCTCCGTGACTCCCGGGATGACCAGCGCAGCATGAGTTACCGGGGAGCTCTGTTACACCTCTTCTGGCGCCTCTTTACCATCTCATCTCGCGTCCTATCCTTAGCCCTCTTCGCCTCCTTGTTCCACATATATTTCGGCATCTTTGTGGTGTTGCATTGGTGTGCCATGGCCTTTTGGGTGGTGCATGGGGGTACGGACTTCTGCATGTCCAAGTGGGAGGAGGTGCTTTTCAACATGGTGGTGGGGATCGTCTATATCTTCTGTTGGTTCAATGTGAAAGAAGGAAGGACGCGGTATAGGATGGTGACTTACTATACATTGGTGCTGGCGGAGAATACATTTCTAACTGGACTGTGGTGAGTTACACTTAAATATGTAGTCCATAACTTTCCTAAAATAAAATGTAGTTGATGCATGGAAAAGAGATATTTAAGAGAAATACATTCTGACTGTAGCTTTTGCACCCAAAATTATGTGAGTAATTTAGCTGTGATAATTTACTCTACAACTACAACTTTATTTAATGCACTCTATAATACGTCAGATATTACTATATTTTTCCCAAACTTCCTCACTCCACAAACTACTAAAGCTTTCAACCTACTTTACTTAAGCAACCTACTTAAGCTTTTACACCTTAGCATGACTGACTATTGAATATTTAGTGCTGTATGTTTAGCATCATAAAAAAAAAAGCGCGGGTTGACTGCAAAGTATGAACATGGTCAAATTAAAGGTATAGTCCGCAAGTCTTCTAAAAATGTTCTAAGGTTGCCTATTGTCTGTACAGGTCAGGGAAAGGACTTCAGTAAAAAAAATATTTGACAGATTACCAATTTTACATCATAGAACAAGTCATTTTTATTTCTAATGATATTTTTTTCATTTTAGGAAACTTACAGACTATACCTAGTACACATACTTAGTTACATATTGCTATGCTGACTATTTCTGGTACACAATGGACACAAATAGTCCATCCCATGCAGTGACCTTGTCCACTATCTCTTCTCTCCCCACAGGTATGCATACAGAGACCCCCTCCTGACTGACTCCTATGCTGTCCCAGTATTGTGTGGGGTGTACCTAACATTCGCGGGTGGTGTTTTGGTGATGTTCCTGTATTATGGATTCCTCCACCCGGCCACCGCCCACCTCCAGCCAAGCCCCGCCTCTTCCTGCTGCGCCCAGCTCCTGTGGGGACTGCCCCTCCCCCCGTCGGCTCCGCCCACAGCCCCGCCCACTCCTGCTCACATGACCAAATCACAGACAGAGGAAGACGTGGCTGAATCGTGTCTTCCCGTCTTCCAGGTGAGAGTAAACCAGGACTAAACCAAGGACTAAACCAGAGTTAGACTAAAACTAAACAAGAACTGAAGTGGGACCAATCAAGGTCTAAACCAGGAGTACACCACATGTCTCTTTAACCAGGTCTTAGAAGCTCTGTACCAGTTCTAAACCAGGATTAAACCAGACTTACTGAAAACAAAACCAAGAATAAATTGTGTCTAAACCCGGTTTAAACCAGGGTGAGACAAAGACAAAACTAAGACAGATCCAAACCAGGTCTAAACCAAAAAACGGTGCGTGAACCAGGCCTAAACCAGGTCTGAACTAGGTCTAAACCAGGTCTCAACCAGGTCTCAACTAGATTTAAACCAGCTTTAGTTCTAATTGTTTAGTTTAGATCTATATAAACACAAAAAAAATCTAAACCCATTTTTCTATCTTCTAGGTAAGATCATCGCCCCCCACTTCCAAACCGGAGGGCCCTCTGATAAAGATAGACATGCCCAGGAAGCGTTACCCGGCCTGGGACGCTCACTACGTGGACCGGCGTTTGCGGAGGACTATAAACATCCTGCAGTACATAACGCCAGCCGCGGTCGGGATACGATATCGGGATGGACCTCTGCTGTACGAACTCTTACAGTACGAGTCCTCACTTTGACACTCAAACAATCACACACACACACATTAGAACTGGTGCACCATGGGATACATGTCAAGTCAAATTTAGGATAGGGAGTAGAAGTAAATGGAGCAATGGATCAGTTGTGGAGGTGTCTTTGATATTTGAGAAGCGTACAAGAATTCTTCCCATTAAAAAAAACTAAATTCACATACCAATTATTTCTTTTCCATTTAGAATTATAAACTAACCTTGTCTCTAGTCTAATCCAGGACTAAACCAAGACTAAAACAGGACTAACCCATCACTAAACCAGGTCTAAACCATGACTATACCAGGACTAAACCAGGACTAAACACTACCACCAGTTTGAGAACTATTAACTACAGTAGAAACTTGTAATTGTTGGCTTCAAATACATACAATGCTTACCTCTTGTTATATTATAAGACGGTACAATTGGACTAAACAAAGGCTAAAACAAGACTAAAAGCTGTGCCCAAATCAAGTTAAGACCAAGACAAGTCCAAACCCAAGAAAAACATACTTTCCTCTTGTTATTTTAGAGGCAAGTCCCATTGTACAAAGAACTTTTCAAGTTTTTTCGTCCATTATTTTACGCTGTCTATTGCTTCATATAATTCTACACTTGGTTAAGCACAGGTACACTTTCTTCATAACATGTCTCAACAAGCTGCTCATCCATCTATTCCCATTATCAGTTTTTTTACCCATAATGCTACTGTGAAAATAACTACAACATGCATGCTGTTGCACCATTGTCCCAAATAAGTTGTGACAAAAAGAAACAGGTCACTTTTAATAACATCAGGAGTTTGTGAATACTTTGTTGTTAGTCAAAAGATAGTGTAAATATTTTCTATGTAAGAGGTGTTTTTATTTTACTATTGTCAATTGGGAACAAAAATAGATGCTAGTTAGTTGGAGGGCAAGGCGTGACTTGGTTATAAATTTCAAATAAATATACTAGACCGGCGATTTTCAAACTTGCCCACCAAAAAGCACCACAGAAAATATTTTGGTTTGCAAAGATTATAGTGTCAAAA
>JAVQKG010301100.1:0-14171 GCA_036025885.1 Hypseleotris bucephala
TGCCTCTGTGTAACTAGAAGAAGTGTAATTCAATCTACTATAGCCTACTTACACATACTGTAAAAAGTGTAAAACATTAGCAGTTATGTATTCTTACAGACAAAATTATGTTTGAATAATCTGTGCAGCAATTTTAAGTTAAGCAAGAGAGATTTCTGCTGACTTGAGGCTGTGGTGTTAGCCCTAAGGTTTATTGCAGTCTACATGAATATCTTGTGTCATGTCTATGAGCTTTCTAAGAAGTTGCAAATAGCTCCAAATCGATTAGCAGTCTTGTTAAAACCGCGAATATGAATTTGTGTGTTTACCATGACGACAGTCCCAGTTAGTGTCCTACTGCTGAAAACGGCCTTAGCAATAATCCAGTGTCCATCTGCATCTGTCTCTGGTGAAATGTCAGCACAACGTAATCTATGAAGGAAAAAAAGATACTGAATTATAATATGAAACATCTTAATATTTGTCTTAATTTATTGTGATCAATGTGTTGTGATTAGCCTTTTGCCTTTTGTCTTAAATGTGCAAGTCATTTGTGTTTAATTACAGAATATAAAACAGAAGTAAGATTCCTCAGAAGTACACTGTGGATTTCTACGTAGAAACTTGACATATAGGAAACTATGTGTCAAGTTTCCTATTTAGTTCACAAATTTTTCTGTATGTTCTGTTTTATTAGCTAACAACAATTCACAAGTCCTTACCTCGACCCGTTACTATGATGAACCACAACAGACCTCCTCATGACACTGTATGGTCCAGTTAGCGGCAGGTTAGCATCTGTAAAAACAGCCTGATGCTCATTACGTCCCGCCAGCATCCCAAACTTCCCACTAATGTCTCCAATCTCATACTGGTCCAAAGTGCCTGTGCCTGGATTAGGGGAGTTTGTTATGTTCCAGTTCAATGGATTAAAATGGCCGTGAATGTTGGCATCAGAGCAAGGATTTACACTGCCTGGTGTGATGGGTAATATATGAACATGATATCCTCCGGCAATGGACTTGAGATCTGTTAAAGACACATTGACTGTAGTGGGACCATGGGGGATAGACTGCGAAAAGCTAATCTGCCCGCTTGAAGCCCCAGATCCATACCAGGTCCCTAGATTTGCTCTAGATGTCCGCACCACTGTAACATTTGCACATGCGAACCTTGGCCCACCTTTATCTGCTTGGTGAATGACAACAGATCGTCCGACAACACCGGGTGCCCAGGAGGTAACATCTGTGAAGAAGTTTTTGGCCTCTACGCCGCCCACAGTGACTCCCAGGTTGACAGTGCTAAGTTTACCCGAAAGATCCCCCACTTCACAAGATAGAGGACTAGATGGTCGGCAGTAAAGACTGTAGCTGATATGCCCTGTGTCTATGTTATATGGATTCCAGTGACCCTCTGTAGAGCCACACCTCCCTTCACTATCATCCCGCTCTGAGCTGATGGGGTAAGTGTGCACATGCCAATTGTGGTTTTTGGTTGGTGTTGTTGCAGGATTTCCATAACTCAAATCCAAAAAGATGGACATGTCTGAAAGGGGATAGTTCTTCAATTGCATGAACCAAATTTCTCCAGTGACAGGGCCCAAGAATCTAGCCCTGGCTACTAACACTTCCCCGGGATAGTTGATGCTGGCACACACAAATCTTGACCCATCATTCTGGTGGATGACCACAGAGCGACCTACGATACTGTTTTGTCCAAATAAAGGGAGATTATAATCTGAGAACACTGTGTCAAGACTATTTTTACCTGCTAAGGACATATGCTTAGTGCTGAGATCCCCCAGTTCATATTTGTCATGTGTGGAGCCAGGGCTTTTTGGGTAAGCTGGGTCTTGTGTGTTTACTCCAAATGGATTCCAGTGTCCGCCTACATTATCATTTGAACATATACTCGACAGGGGGTTCCTAAGAGACGGGACGGGGAAAAGGTGGACGTGGTATGAGCTGACTTGATTTTGTAAGTTTGTCAAATTCAGCCGGAGCTCTGTTACACTAAAAGGAGAAGTCTGTCGGAAATTAAAATACCCCCTGATGCCTCTCATATTTATTACTGCGTTTACTTGTTTTTCGAGAAGGTCATAGATTTGGGCGCACTTGTAACTTGAATCCATCTGAAAAAGAAGGAAGCTAGTTTTGATGTTGAAATTCTCCAGGTTTAAATGTGACTTTTGTGGTTGCTGAGGAGATCCGACCTTTACGACACCAAGATTCTTTAGAGATGAGAGATCTAAGCTACCTAGAAGTACATCACAATTTGATGCAGTGCTGACAGAACCAAAAAGGGTGACTGAAATTTGGGAAGCATTGACCTGGCCAATTGTAACCAGATCTGCGAGAAGCCACTGGTTGGGTAGTTCGGTGCTATAGCGAATATAAACATTACCGGCGATGGGACCAGTGAACCTTGCCTGGCGTGTCAAGATGTTTTGACTTTGACTTACAACAGTGCATACTTTAGTACCATTGCACGTCTGCAGAGTCATTGAGAAGTCATCTAAGCTTGACCTGAGCGCAAACAACTGGGTTACATTAATGGTGGTATTTGGGATCACAGGATTGGCTGTGAACTTGAAAATGCTGGAGCCAATGTTGTCTTCTGAACAGGGCTGAGCGAAGTGGCCGTACATGACAGGAAATTCACTGATGGATATGTTCATAGAGGCACAAGATCCAGCACCAGAGACATTGAGGGTGGCCGTTTGGGAAGTGGAGTCAAACTGCACCTGTCCGGTAACTCCTCCCATGTTCAGAGGTGCCCAATACTGGACGGCACCTATAGTATCTGCAAAAAGAAAAACAAAACAAAATGCTTTTGACCATGATGTCAAGCCTGAAACTATATGCTACATCCTAACTTATACAAATTATAGACTACGATTAAAGTCACAAACGTAGGGTAAGATGCAAAACAAGATGAATCTCTATAATTAAACTGAGTTCTTTATGGGGTGTCTTTATAATAATAACAACCACATTCATTCATGTTAAGTGTCTTGCCCTGGTACACAATGACAGAATGCACTCGGGCGGGAATTCAAACGCTTTCCCACTGCGTTATATGTACAGTTTACGTTACAGGTTTTTATTTCTATATAATAATAGTATCAAATTTAGTGCATACAAAAGCTGAAGACACAAGAAACGAGAAGAGAAGAAACAAAACAAATTCACATGAAAGACATTTTTTTTAAATGAACAAACTGTTGCTAGTTCGGAATGCCTTTCAGGGTCACATGTTCTAATTTAATTATTCTGCTACTTTCAAAGGTTTAAAAGTTACATTCTTTAAAGAAAGCCATGTTGAAATACTAAAACAGAACACGATAAGTTTCAATAGGTATAATATACTGTCTTAAATACACAAAAAACACAATATATTTAAAACAATGAAAAAGTAATGACAAAAGTGAAATACTTACCATGTAGTAAAAACAGAAGTATTACTGTCAGAAAGCCCATGTTGACTTGTGTTAAAGACAGCAAAAACGAAGTGTTTGAAAGTAATGCAATACAGAGGGACTGCAGGAATATGTTACAAAAGGTAAAAACAAAACAAATCATAAAAAGCTTAACTAAACAAACAGTTCTTGCGTGTGTCTAAGAGAGAATAAGCCTGCTTGGATCCAGACATGTGCAGCCAGCCTAGTGCCTGTGTGTCTGTGTGCAGAGCAGACCTCCTGTCTGTGCCTGTCTGTGATTGGTCGACACAGTGGCAGTCTCATAAATGTCTACAAAGCAGAAGGAAGGTGATCTGAAAGCCAACATATTATATATTATTATATTATTTTTTAACAAATTCACAGAAGTCTTAAACAAATTAAAGAAGTCACTCATTTTCCAGGAATGTAATATTATGTCAATGTCATTATTATTGCTCAACATTATTCCTGTAGGTTTTTTGTTTAATCTTAATAGGTTTAGATTGTGCATGGCATCTCTAAAATTAGTAATCACAATTTAAGATTGCAGCTCACTTGGTAAAAAAGACCATTAGCCTAATGCTAAAGTGACCACAAAAGCTGTGAGTAAATTGCGGTTAAAACCAAAATAAAGATGACCTTGGCACTAAAACACTCTGCTGCTGGGGCTCAATGGAAATGATAACTCTGAGTCTTGTGAGACCCATTCTTAGTCTCTTCCTTTTTCTTATATAACTATACCTTAGACCTCCTTGTGGCAGGGTAAAAAATAGGCATGGAAAACAGTAACTTGGTCTAAGAATAGCAGCCTGATGACCCATCATTGTGAGCCGTTTTGGGCAGACCACACAGCTATTTACACATTTAGGAGGGTCTGTGAAGTGGGTCAGGCCCATTACGAGACCACTGATTGAAGCACAGCTATAATCCATGAAGTGACTGTGTCCCTGGCTGCAGCCAACGGAAGACACATTTACAAGAAACAGGGTGTCAGCATGGAAGGTTTGAGAAGACTATTTATGAACACACACATTTTCATTTCTCTAATAATGATGAGTTCCTGAAACTACAAAATATGGTAAAAAATCCACTACACCACTAACATGACCACAACTGTATATTCAAGTTAACGAGTTTTTTTTTACACTGTAAACGTATGTCAAAAAGATTTAGTTTGAAACAATATAGAACTCAGTAGCTATAGATACTTACAGCAGAATTCAGACCAACTAAATTATTCAGGCACAACACTTAATATGGCTAAACACGTTCAGTTCAGAGGACGTCTCACGTCTGTTGCTCATGAAAACTGTTAAATACAAACATGTAATAATCACTTTATTTAAAATCACAATGGTCTAAAGGTCCAGTTGAACCTATAGACCCATTGTGTGGTAAATGAACTGGATGTAATGTAATAACAGTGTTGCATGACAACTGCAGATGTCCAACAGTGTCCTGAGATAACTCTAATATTGAATTTCAGTTACACATTTAGTGACAATGACAATGTGGTGTGTGTCTTTAAGCTGCATTGCTACACGCATGATTCACAGCCAACATATTCAGACACTTTAAATAGAACTACCAGTAATTTATAGCTATAAGCAAATAATTTATAGTAGGCTATATCTTAAAGCTATAGCCAAAAAACAATTGGAAATTATTAAGCAAGTCCTGAGAACAAAGGTTTTCAGCACACACTGACACCCATTTACATCAAAATTAACAGCCCTTCAGATAGGTTACAACACAATATGTTTAAGACAAGTTAAAAGTCCTTGTATTTAATAGCATATAACTTGTAGGTTTTTTGTTTAGACAGTGATATTGAAGCAACAAATGGCATCTGGGTGCATTTTCTACTTATGGTTTTATTGGCACGTGTCAAACCCTGTTTGTCTGTTCTAATTTGGGATATTAGCGCGACACGACATTCCTGCCAAAGCCTGACAGTCACTGTTGTTGTAAGTAGTAATGAAACCCACTAGATGGCACCACTGTGCTAAACACGTATTAGCAAGCACATTTAAAACAAAATCACGAGGTCTCTTCACATTTGAGGAGCAGCAAAACCAGCATGAGCAGTGCTGCACGTGTACAAATGTGCAAGGTGGGCCTAACAAAACAAAACAAAAAAATAGGCCTAGTAGAAATCACGTGTCTGCCTCGTCTCGAGCGAGGGATTTGCGCGAAAGTGTTGCCTATGTAAGAAAGGCGACATTACTTCCTGCCACAAAGTGAGCTGGTCCTCGATTTCCGCTGAAGCCGGTGTTGGAGCCAGGCGTAGAGCGGGGCATGGAGTGACGCGCGGTGGGTCCAGAGAGATGGGAACGGGACAATTAGACTCTTGAATGAACGAGCTGGTCACGCACAAGCGGCGTGCTTAGAGGAGCCAATCATTTTGACACACTGTCTCCTCAAACTATCAGCATCCAGCGCTCACTCACTGCAGGTATGTGTTTTCATTAGTTAGTTTACCGACCAGTTGTAGTCTATGGTAATCGGTTCTATGTGAGTAACAATTGTAGCCTATTACAAAATGACAGACGGATACCTTTCAAGCAGCATCAAGCACTTTCTTCTGTTCTTGTCTTTCTTCATAGTTCATCTTTGTGCTCATCAGATTTCCCCGATTTTCAGCGACTTTGACATTTGGATATTTCTTGATCCACTAATAACCCTGGCTGTGAAGTTTCAAAGTGCCCCAAAAGCATAGCTGTCACAGATTTCTTGTTCTTTATTGTGTTCCATGTAAATATGTGCTGTCCATCTGGAGATAAAACCAAAGGGGTGCCTCACAGCCCTGTAGGGATCTTCATTTAAAGACATGCTTCGTATCTCCAAGGGTAGATAAAACCTGCAAACATACATGGGCTTGTTTCCAGCTGCTCCACATGTCTCCGGTCTTTTTAGTTATTGTGATCTTTTTAAATGTCTTTGACTACTCAAGTTCAAACCAGAGGGTGTAAAACACAATAGTCTGTATTTGGTGACAGTTGATGTGTATTAATGTTTCTTGATCAAAGCATAGTACTAAACTATATAAAGCTGCTCTTTAGGTGGTCTATGCTGTCTTTCTACATTTTGATGCTAAATTGAATGTTTGCTGAAGACATTTTGTTCTGTGCTAAAAGTTGAGTCTGATGCTGTTTTAATGCACACGGCTGAGTGCATTTGAACCTGTCCAGAGGACACAGATGACTTCATCATTACCTCACTGCTCTCTGCTGCAGGACTTATCAAAAACATGTGCCTCTATTCTCCACACACTGTAAACTGATTGAGTTTTGGACTGAGCTGTTTTCCTTTGTTTTTGGATATGTGTGTCTTTGCTTCATTTTATTACTTTGAATTTCCATCGCTCTCTGTGGACTTTGACTACATCTGTCACTTATTTGGCTATTGTTCGTCACACAGACCTGGGACTAGCACATGGGCAGGACATGCTCCATGTCTAAGTGCTTGAGCATGGATCAGTTACACCCAATCAAATCAGATGAAAAACATCAGCACACTAACATTACTATGGTTTGTTCTGTAAAAGTGACTTTGAGTGAATTGTTTAATGTCTGTTGTTGTGACATGGACGTTGAAAGAGAAATAGTGTATTCATTAACCAAGTATTGAGCTTTTTCTTCCCCTCAAAGCTGAATGTCAATGGTTTGAAAATATAGCATAGGCCTGTTTACACTCCTCATGTGGTAACTTTTTAATGATTGAATTAAACCAACCACAAGTCATTAAGAAGGACACATTTCTGTTTCTATTTGACTGGTTTGCTTTAAGATGATGTACTCTTCTTGAGGTGTGTGCTCGGTGTGTGTATGTGAGAATGGGTGCAGAGAGGGTATATCACTTGGCAGCCAGCAGTGGGGCTTCCCATGAAAGTGCAAGGTGTTTGCGCAGATATTAGACAACCGTCACCATGACAACCAGGTCAACTTTGGACCATGGGAGAAGGCCTGATGCCAAGATCTGAGCCAAATGAGCTTTAGGGGCAGGCAGTGGGCACTTTGATCTGATTCAAGTTTGTCTGCCATGGTGAGGTTTATGTCTGACATGTATTTCTTTATTTCTACTAAATCACACGTTTTTTTGTATGTTTATTGGTGCACTCTGTAAAGTGCTTTACAGAAAAAGTGTGATGGATCGATGTGAGACTGGATTGAATATTGGTACCGATCCAGACCCTGTAGCTGAATCAGTAAATGAGGCCGATACTGGAGGAGATATAATTTATTACACTCATATTATATATAATTATGAGCAGATCACATTATATTACATTATTTACAAAGAAGAAAATGTAGGCATTTTGAGGGCCATCTGGTCTTAGTTAGTTTATTATATTTTAGGTTAATATTTCTGCTAATTCAAAGTTAAAAAAGAAATGTCTAGGCCTATAGCCTTTGCATTTGTATTGGTGGGTATTGGATATTGATCGATCCACAATCAAAAAAAAAAAAAACGTATCGGTGATTCTCTAGTTTCAAAGTAGTATCTGGCATCCACTTTACGCCGAATCTTTAAAATAGCACAATAAAAATACAAACGTAGGACTGGTGTCATATGACCTTTCCATCACCGTGGCATGGCTCCCCAAAGCAGCAGAGGGATCAACAGCAGTAATGAAGGCATCCATACACACAGCTCACGTGGCCTGACACACACAGCTATAAATGAACTCAATAGATCTCACATGAACACTGTAAGGAATGGATTCAGACTGGCTAATACTCACAAACTATCAACTGTCCTAGCTTCACATGGTCCAGTTGGCCTTAGCCTCTGAATGTGCAAAGATGACAGTAAATTGATTTAATAGATGTGGTGACCTGGAAGACTGTAGGCTCATCTGCATATTAATGAAAAAGACCCCCTCTTATTTCCAAAATGGGGGATGCACACACTCTGACTAAACTGCACACAGATCCAGTACAATTCACTGGCTTTAAATGCATAATGGTGGTCTGGTGAACATAAATTAACACACTTGTGAAGAAATTATTGATAGTTATCTTGGCTCTGTTTAATTCTTTGTTTAGGTTTGAGTTTTGATTTTGAAGCACTTTTAACTACTAAGTTAAGGAAGTATTTTTGCTCATAAAATAAAATGGCAAAAATACAGTATAAATATCACAACATATCAAATATCAAATGTTTTTTTTTTTTCTTTTGCAGCAATCATTATTATAGTCATATTATATTTAACAATGTACTGTATATATTTGTCAAATACTCAGATCTGATTGTCAAACCAGTAATAGTTTAACAGTATTTGTCTAGTATAATAATATAGATGGCTTTTTGACACAACTTTCCAGGAAACATGCTCTAGTGCATCTATGTCCAAACATACATTTACATCATCTGTCCCTGTACCTCAGGCACACCCAGGCCTTGTTCCTGTTTCTGGACACACATACACTATAGCTGTGTGTCATCATAGACTCACAAATCACTTCTGGCGGTGCTGAGCTTGGCTGTGGAGCTGTGTTTGTGGTGTGGGTATGTACTGTTGATTTTAACTGGGTCATCTTGTGAACAAAATTATTCTCATCCAGTGGCTGCATCAGTGTGGCAATGGATACACTGTAAAATAATTCAATATCTAGGAAATACAAAGTAATTCCATCTCAACTCAGACTCCCATGTTTAGCTTATTTTATTATTAATTTCTCAACTGTTTTTGACTCAACTTAGATCCTGTGCAAACAACATTTGATTTTTTTGTCTATAGTGATTTTATTATTTACGTAATCTAATCAGTTTACTATATTTTATTAAGTCAAGCAAGCACCTTTCTTTGTGGTAAAGTAAAACACAGTAAATGCTAATTTAGACAATCATAACCACTGCTTTATATGCATGTGTGGGGAAGGGTGTGTGGACAGTTCACCTCAAGGTTCATGTTGCACCACAATGCAATGTTGAAATTTCTTTATCACAATATATCTCGGTATTGCTGTAGCTGGGTGTTGGTCAGCAGAATCAACCAAGATAGAGTTTCTAAACATAGAAATATTTTTGGCATGTCTTGGTCTGTGAACATGAGATCTAAAGTCCCCTCTTGTTGCTAATCCAGAGTTTATTACTAGTCCTGCAGTTGGATCACAAATAGACCTGTGTTTACAACCTTTCATCTTGTGCTAAATGTGCTATGTCTTTTGGAATATTTGAAGTCGCAGTTTTTTTATTTCTGTTAGGCCATGACCTAGAGTTATGTTTATTTTTGTTGCTACAGTGAAATAGAAGCATTTGGGTGAACCCTGTTACATCAATAGGGTGTGGTTAAAGGACAATTAGAACTAAGAATATAGCAATAGAAAAAGACAACCAGAGTAAAAAAAGTTGTCATTGGCACTAGCCTTTCTTTCCTTGGGGCAGAATTTTGTGAGCATTGAGGAAGTAAATTAAATAGTACAGAACCTATTGCGAATTGCTTGTCATTTTTATTCAACTGAAATGGATACATGACTTTCTTGGGTCTCTTAAGGACAATCCCCTGTCACCTTGCATTAGTGCTGACGGTTTATCTTACACAGTGGTATGTCCGGCTATTTCATTGTACAATCAAATGTGTTTTCAAAAGATCACATTTTGTTGTCATTTTTAGGCATGGGCTGATATTGATATTTCTGGCCATGATTATTTTGATCATAATAATTTCAATTTGCCATAATATTGTGATAATAAAACAAAACAAAACAATGTGTTCAAAAAGTTAAGAAAGTCCTTAAATTGCTATGAGACTTTGTTATAACAGTCCCCCTGATAGCACATGTTCTCACATTTTCCATGAGGATGTATCTGGTCGGAGCAGAGCAGATATCAGTCAGATGTCCATGTCAAGTTTCTGAAAGTATGTGCAGAACAAAGGAAATAACTGCATCTAACGTCTTTTGTTTTGTCCTTGCATCAGTCACTGAGAAGTCCAATGAACAAAACATATAGTCATGTGCCATTTCATGTGTGTCTGGGGAGTTTGTGGACTCAATGCTTCAAGAAATGTTTTGGATATGAAATAGCTAAGTGATGTCATTCATGATTTAATGAATTTCAGCCCATTTTTCCTTCTGTTGTTGGAAAACAGTCTCCAATTCTGGTGAAGTTATGACAAGTGCATTTGAGCAACTGCAGTATTTGGATAATTTGTCACTGAAAAAACAAAAATAAGACAATGAGGTATACACCTTAGCATGACCTGCTATGGGCTAGTTCAAAAATTTTATTTACATAGTTTAAGATTTCACAGTTGTCTGCAAAAGCCAATCACACATTCATCATGATTATAAGCCTTTGTTTAGTGTGTCCAAATATCAGTGATGCAACAATATGAATCTATGATGTGCTCTTGGCAAAACATTTTTGGCCTTGTTAGAATAGCGTTGAACTTTTTTCCCTAATGACTGAGTCCTTATTCAAGCAGTTATAGTTAAATAAACTCATTAATTGGTTAAGTTACACAAAGTGAGTGTTTAATTGCTCTTTTCCAGAGCACTTGAGTCGTGTACTTAGTGTGAACTCATCTTTCAGCAGAACTGTCTTCTTGTTAATACAGCTGTCATTGTGAAAGTTTTACAGAGTGGCAGCTGGCCAAAGCTGTACTTGAGCGAGCTGAGAGAAAGTTAGGGACTGTTTACAACAATAGGTAAAAGATAATGTACTTCCTGTACTGAACTTAACTTAACTTGAGAGTGTATTTGTTTCACCACACTACGTCTATTTTTCTAACTCATTTACCACTATTTATTTCTATATAGTAATAATAAACCATCCTTTGAATAATAATTTAAATAGTTAATACGATTTTTTTAGCACCTTACAAATAGGTCAAATTTTCAAACAGTGATGATGGGTACACAGACTTGTTTGGTGAAATAAGTGACCTGGCTTACCTTAATAACACTAATATGTAATTGTGTGACTTATATAACAGGGTTGAGGGGGCAGTGGACAGTCACATCCATTAAATCAAAGTGAGACCGATGCAGTGGTCAGCAGAAAACACTGTTATGCAAGTGTTCTGGTTCTCCTCTAGTCGCTCCTTATCGCGCTCACAGAAAATGATTGGTGTCAAACTCAGTACCTGGCCTAACCTGTCTCAGTGATGTTTATGTTGTGATTCATGCAGGTTACTTGCCTCTAACACACAGTACAGACTACATTGTGTTGTTCGAACCAACCAGAATAAGTGTTTTCCATTACTGCAGCTATTATCCAAACTCTCACACAACTTTGCCAACATACTGTTATTGTTTAGTTGTATGTTCTACATCTTTAAATATAGACAGTTGCTAAAGAATTAGCACTATTTAAAATTAGTTTGTTTTTATGGGTCCAGGCACATTGAAGCTATCTTTAGTCCCACGTGTGTTGTCCTGGTGAGGCCAGAGTAGACTGGTGTTGACACAGTTGGCGGTTGAAGTTATCAAGGACATGTATCCCCCAGATCATCGACCAATGTACAAATGAGTGTCCTAAATCCCATTCATATATGAGGCAAACCAAAAAACAACTTAAAATAATAATTAGGACAATTGAGCACACAAGTACAGACATGTGGCTTGTACACCAACCTTATTTGAATACATACTTTTGATTGTAAATGGCCAAAGAAATATTTGTTTGTTTTTTTATCTGCTGCTAGCATCAACACTATTGCTTTGTTGTTGAGTCTTACTGAAGGAAAGTGAAGGAAAGTGAAACAGTAAAATGAATGTAAATGTAGTGTTGTTGAATGAAGTGGAAAGTTTGGGTGTGTTGTTTAAAAGCCGCTCACTCTCCTGGTTCCTTCAAGGAAAGAGCATAAAATTGTGTTAAAAATATGTTTTGGGCAGCCCTCAGTTTCCTAATCTTACTCCTGTATGATGACTGACAAAAGACTAGCTTAGTGAATGACTATTTTGGCTAGTTTTTACAGTACAACTTTATTGAGCAATATATTCATGTGATTGTTAACTTAAGGTATTTGGTAAATACTGTAGCCAGGCTTTTGGTTTGTGTATCCAGTTACTTTAAAGAAGAAATAAATTAGGAAGAATTAGCTTGTGTCTGAAAGTGGTTTGGAATGTGTGTCCAGATATTTTTAGTCATATTTTCAACATGCTCTTTGTGCTGTTGAATTGAAACATATTGAAACACTCACACATTCTCTGACTTGGCTGTTTTGTGACCCCCTACAGCTTCACAGTCAGTCTTTCCACAATACTGACATAATCTCTAGTGTAGCAACAGATGAGATTATACGGCTGCTGCGGCGGCTCTCAAATTCTCAATTTCACAATCCTTATTTTAACTCAGCTATACAAATATAAAATGATGGGACAGAGTTTTGCAATATTTTCTGGTGATAAATAAAAACTTCTGTTGGTGGCTCTTTGTTTTGGTTTAACTTCTTGACTATAATAGTTGGCTGGTCTTGGTGGAGTCTTATTGTTTAAAAAGCTCAGTCCTTCTCTTCGCTTCTTTCATGTAAGACAAGCTGTCCTCTCATGACCCTGATACACACACACCAGCGTTTTTCTCTGCATTCAAAGTCTCCACATTAGCATTCACATTAACATGCCCTAATTAGCTTTATTCTGTTAATCCCATAAGATTAATCATGTTAGTAAAATTAAAATTGGATGTGACCTACATGTATTGTACCATCAGAAACATTACTGTATACTATGGAACTATTGATGTTTTAAATTTTTTTTTAGAGCAGCTACCCTGGCCCTTAGCCCTGGCCAAGACCTTACCATAAAATATAAGTATGTTTTTGAATGGACTTTGGAATAGAAACACATTATTTTAACTCTATAAAATGGTTTTAAGATTACTCCTTAAAAAATTACAGTGACCCTTATCCCTGCGCCCTCAATGGTGTGAACATCCACGACCACAACTGCTGTTATCTTTCAAATCACAACCTTTCCTGGACAAACAATAGTGGAAATTGACCACGCTAGTTAATATTTTACAAAATGTTTATAAAAACAGATTCAGTGAAAGACTATGGGCATAAAGCCAGGCCCTGTGTGTTCTAGAGGGCGTAACTATAAAGCCTGCTCTACTTGGCCGGACTTTGGTGTAAATCATAAAAAGGCTGAGCACATCTGACACTATTCTGTAAAAACATGTTCAGCCCAGCCCTTCAGCGCAACCACATCTGATACTGGGATATACTCGATCCCCTGTCTGATGTAGTTGATATTTCTATAAAAACATTATGCAATGCTGAAATTCAATAAGATATAGGGCTGCCATATTTGGATTAAGTTAAGACTTTATCCACCATAGACAATTTAATACAAACATACAAGGCTCTGGGCTAACTTGTCTGGACTGGGACAAAAACTTCACCTAAACCAGATCTAAACCAGAATTGTGTACATCTGTCTCTGTCAAAAGATTCTAACATTATTTTCCTGCAACACATTTTTATTCTTACGATACATGTATTGCATTCCCTAAAACAGCAGTAATTAAACATTTGTATTAGTGATGCACCGATCCAGCTCTTTCAGTCCCGATACCGATCCCGATATTTGGGCTTTGTGGATCGACCGATACCCGATATCCACCGATATCCACCGATACTAAAGCAAAAACTAAAGGCATGGTTTTATCAAAAAATATTCAACCAAAAATATGATAGAACTAAAACCAGATGATCCTAAAAATTCCTAACTTTTGTCATTTTGAGTTACAGTGTAATATAAAGTCATTTGCCACTTTATGTATCTGCTCATAATTAGGAAAA